>CAUYLG010012329.1:0-85328 GCA_963573385.1 Cacajao melanocephalus | reverse complement strand
CTGTCTCCATTGTTAAGCACAATTATTGGCATAAAAGAGGTTTTTAATACCCATTTTTAGACTGCATTCTAGCCTGGGCAATAGAACAAGAATCCCGTTCTCTCTCCGTCTTTCTCTTCCTCTTTCTTTCTCTCTTACATTTTTTTTTCTTTCTTTCACCCTCACTTTCTTTCCTCTCTTTTTCTTTCTTTCAAAAAAAAAAATACATTTAGCAAAACAAATGCAAGCTTTTATACCCTAAAACTCCAAAATATTGTTGAAAGAAATATCTAAATAATTGAAGAGACATCCCTTGGTGATAGATGTGGATATGGACATATAACTCTGTTGAGATTTCATGCAAAATTGTTTTAATTAATGATAAGCAAATAGCTTTTAGATAAGTTTGAGTATGTTTTTTCTTTTTATTTATTTATTTTTATTATACTTTAAGTTCTGGGATACATATGCAGAATGTGCAGGTTGCAGCAAAACACCATGGCAATGTTTATACTCTACTGAGATTTCAACACTTTCCAAGTGGATCTACAGATTCAGTAAACTCTCTACCAAAATTCCAGAAAGTTTTTTGCATAAATTGGCAAGCTGATCCTAAAATTCATATGGAAAGTCAACGGACCCAGAATAACAGTAAGAAACAAAGGACTTTATGCCCTACAACAAATGAACTTAACAGATATTTATAGAATATTCTACCCAGCAACTACAGAATATACATTCTATCCATCAGCACGTGGAACATTCTCCAAGACAGACCATATGACAGGCCACCACGAAACAAGTATCAATAAATTTAAGAAAATCAAAATTACATCAAAAGCTCTCTCAGGCTGCAGCAGAATGAAATTGGAAATCAACTCCAAAAGGAACCCTGAAAACCATGCAAATACATGGATATTAAATAACCTACTCCTGAATCATCATTGTGTCAACAATTTAATCAAGATGGAAATTTAAAAAATGTTGAACTGAATGATAATAGAGACATAACCTATCAAAAACCTCCAGGATACAGAAAAAGCACTGCTAAGAGGAAAGGTCATAGCATTAAATGCATACAACAAAGAGTATGAGAAAGCACAAACAGGCAATCTAAGGTCACACCTCACAGAAGTGGAGAAATAAGAACAAACCAAACCCAAACCTAGCAGAAGAAATGAAATAAAGATCAGAGCAGACCTAAATAAAATGGAAAAGATAAATTAAACAAAATATAAAAGATAAACAAAAAGTCAGTTCTTTGAAAAGATAAATAAAATTGATAGACCATTATCACCCTAAAACCAAAACCAGGGAAGGATATAACAAAAAAATAAAACTACAGACGAATATCCCTGATGAACATAGGTGCAAAAATCCCCAAGAAAATACTAGTGAACGGAATCCAACAGTGTAACCAAAAGATAATCCACCATGTCAAGCAGGTTTCACACCAGGATGCAGGGATAGTTTAACATACCCAAGTCAATAAATGTGATACATGGCATAAAGAGAATTAACAACAAAAATCACATGATTGTCTCAATAGATACAGGAAAAACATTTGACAAGATCCAGCATCCCTTTATGATTAAAACCCTCAGCAACGTTGGCATAGAAGGAACATATCTTAAGGTAATAAAAGCTACCTATGACAAACCCACAGCCAACATAGTACTGGATGGGGAAAAAACAAAAGCATTCCCCCTGAGAACTGGAACAAGAAAAGGATACCCACTTTCACCACTTCTATTCAACATAGTACTGGAAGCCCTAGCCAAAGCAATCAGACAAGAAAAACAAATAAAGGGCATTCAAATCAGTAAAGAGGAAGTCAAACTGTAGGTGTTTGTTGATGATAAGATCATATACCTAGAAAACTCTAAAGACTCATCCAAAAAACTCCTATAATTGATAAATGGATTCAGCCAAGTTTCAGGGTACAAAATCTATGTACACAAATCAGTAGCTCTCCTATACACCAACAGCAACTAAACTGAGAATCAAATAAATATGTCAACAACTTTTATAGTAGCTGCAAAGAAAATAAATTACTTAGGAATATACCTGACCACCAGGTATATTCCTAAGTAAGTAGATGTGAAAGATCTCTACAAGGAAAACTACAAAACACTGCTGAAATAAATTACAGATGACACAAACAAATGGAAACACATCCCATACATGTGGATGGGTAGAATCAATATTGTGAAAATGACCATACTGCCAAAAGCAATCTACAGACTCAATGTAATTCTCATCAAAATACCATCAACATTCTTCACAGAACTAGAAAAAACAATCCTAAAATTCGTCAGGAACCTAAAAAGAGTCCACATAACCAAAGCAAGACTAAGCAAAAAGAACAAACCTGGGAGCATCACCTTACCCAACTTCAAAAGGTACTTCAAAGTCATACTCACCAAAACAGCATGGTACTGGTTTAAAAATAGGCACATAAACCAATGGAACAGAATAGAGAACTTAGAAATAAAGTCAAATACGACCAACTGATCTTCAACAAAGCAAGCAAAAAAACAAAGTGAAAAAATGACATCCTATTCAACAAATGGTGTTGGGATAGTTGGCAAGCCACATGTACAAGAATGAAACTGGATCCTCATCGCTCACTTTTTAAAAAAATCAATTCAAGATGGATCAAAGACTTAAATCTAAGACCTGAAACCATAAAAATTCTGGAAGATAACATCAGAAAAACCCTTTTAGACATTGGCTCAGGCAAAGACTTCATGACCAAAAACCCAAAAGCAAATGCAACAAAAGATAAATAGATGGGACTTAATTAAACTAAAAAGCTTCTGCAAAGAAAAATAAATAATCAGCATAGTTAAAAGACAACCCACTGAGTGGGAGGAAATCTTCACACTCTGTACATCAGACAAAGGACTAATATCCAGAATCTACAAAGAACTCAAACAAATTAGTGAGAAAAAAAATCCCATCAAAAAGTGGAATAAGGACATGAATAGATAATTCTCAAAACAAGATATACAAATGGCCAACAAGCATATGGAAAATTGCTCAACATCACTAATTATCAGGGAAATGCAAATCAAAACCACAATGTGATGCCACATTACTCCTGCAAGAATGGCCGTAATAAAAAGAATAATAAATGTTGGCATAGATGTGATGAAAAGGGAATATTTTTACACTGTTGAATGGGAATGTAAACTAGCACAACCACTGTGAAAAAGTGTGGAGATTCCTTAAAGAACTAAAAGTATATCTATCATTTGGTCCAGCAATCCCACTACTAGGTATCTAGCCAGAGGATATAGCAGCACAATTTGCAATTGTGAAAATGTGGAACCAGTCCAAATTCCCATCAATCAAAGAAAGAAAATGTGATATATATATACACGTATATATGTATATATATGTATATATATGTGTATATATGTGTATATATATGTGATATATATATATATATATATACACAAAGATGGAATACTACTCATTCATTAAAATGAATTAAATAATGCCATTTAATGTAACCTATAAGGTATTGGAAATTATTCTAAGTGAATTAGCTCAGGAATAGAATAGCAAACAGCATACGTTCTCACTCATAAGTGGGAGCTAAGCTATGAAGATGCAAAGTCAAAAGAATGATACATTGGACTTTGGGAACTCCAAGGAAAGGGTGAGAATGAGGTGAGAGATAAAAGACTACCAATTGAGGACAGTGTACACTGCACAGGTGATGGGTGCACCAAAATCTCAGAAACAAAAAAAAAATTATTTAAAGTCCATATCATTATCTTTCCACAAAGATATATTACAATCACAATGTACCAAACACCAAAAATATAAATCGCAGGGATTTCCCTCAACTATATGTATTTCTTCAGCTGTCAGTATCAAATCCTCTGCAATCTATCCCAGCAATCTCCTTTAAATAAGCCCTACTCTTCTCTATGCCCACTGCCCCTGCCTCAGTTAAGTAGGTCATGGTTTATTGTGTAAAAAGTTACCACAGCTTTCCAGCAAGAACTGCCACCAGTAACTGCTCTCTCCAGATCAGCAACTCACAGCCTACAAGTGTTCTTGCTAGAAAGCATGTGCTCTTCGTAGAGCCATGTGCTCTTATTGATATTCCCAAGTTCCCCCTATAGCTCTCAGAATTAAGCCAAATATCTTTAGCACAGATATGAGGTTTTTCAACCTGACTCCACACAATGTGTTAAGCTAATATCCCAGCAACTTTCAAACCAGCACTTCATGCTCAAAGTAATCTTTCACGCAATTTAATTTGCAGCTTTTCAAACACTTATGCTCTTTACACCTTGGTAACTTCAAATGATATATCCCTTCATCTTTCACCTTTCTTGCTTGATTAATGTTTACCTCTCAAGACCCACTTCTAAATGCTACCTCTTCTATGAAATCTTGCTGGAGGTCTGTCATATAAATGTATTTAGTGGCTCCTTTCTTCTGCTCAGGAAGAATTTTACTTACATACTTAGTATGGTATAGAACATTATTGTATTGCTATTCGTTTATACATCTGTCTCCCCAAAGAGACTGTGAGCTTTGTGATGATGATTTTATTCGTCTTTGAATTTCCAGCCCATCTATTACAATGCTTGTTATATTAGGAAATGCTTAGTTGATATTTATAAAATTATGTATTGTATGCAAAAGTAATAATGTGTGTACATACATGTCTGCTACAGGGGGAATAAGGAAATATAGCACTGAAAGGCAAATTCTCCCAGTGCCTCACTCCTGAATTCACTACTGCATCCAAATTTAGCATAACATATCAGAGATAGGAGGAACTTTTGCTAGATTAACTTGATAAACTACACTGAAACGACAGTATCTAAGAGCTCTTAAAATTCCAAATTATGCCTAAATATATTCTAACTCACCAGACGGACTATTTTGCCAATATTGTGTATTGACAATTCATTTGTTAGCAAAAATGAAAAGGTGATGTGACTTGTAAAAACATGAGTTTCTTCTTCATTTAAAATTTACGGTACCACTATGATCTAAAATAAAGAAACTATGCTAAGTTAAACACTGTTCATCGAGAAATGTAAAAGCTAATTTGTAGATTCATTGATCTGTTATACAGAATCTATGATTTTTCAACAATATGCTCATATGAATTTGTGATAATGCCATAAATTTATTGTTGGCAAATATTAGGTGTTTAGCAGATGCATCCTGTGTAATTAGTAGAGATTTCATTATTATGTACATATGTATGTACAGCATCCACAACAAAATTCCATTTAAATGTTTCTAGACCATCTCATCAATTACACTCTTTATCAGTCCTGCTCAATGCACATTAATAGATGCATTTAATGGGGATCACAAAACTAAATCTCCAGCTCCATCTCCTGCAACACTTTACTGTACTTTGTCTTCAAAGCTCTAGAAAAATACAATTAAAACATCAACAACAAATATATGTAAACCAAGATATGGTATCCTTTTAATAAGATGATGAAATAAACAGCTAAAAACATGTTAGACTGTAAGTAAAATTCTAGTTTAAAATAATACTAAGTACTATGAAAACATTTAAAATTCTGAATAATAATCATGCATTAATTAGCATTTGACTGTAAGTACACAATGTATCTAATCTCTAAAATTAAAATACATGTAATATCATAATGAAAATTAATAATTACAAGGCTACCTTCCAAAGATTTTGGAGTGACTAGTAAAGAAAAATATTTTTTAAGTATCCAAGTGAAAAAATAAAACTTATCCTTCCTTACATACAAACCACACAAAATTAAATAAAATAACAAAAGCATAAATCTAAAAAAGTTGTATATTTTGTGCATGACAATACAAATTTGGCTTATTAAATTAGAATAATTCAGAGCACTTGTCTTAGAAATATCTTAGGAATTTCCTGCTTTTTCCCCCATTGTGATCACTAAGTAAACAATCAAAGAGAATCAAAACTTTTGCAAACTATATAATTCAAAATTATAAGAAAAACTTCAAGTCACACACTTGGAGTGACAAAATTCTTGATGTATTTACACATCATAAGTCAATAATTCAACTTCATTTAAAATAATACATGAATATAAACTTTCTCACCATGGTCTTAAATGTCATTCAAATGGAAATATACATACCTGCCCACACCAACTATATTCCAACATTATTGCAGAATTGGAGAATATAAGACTTTTTCAAGATTCTAAATATGAGAGTAAAAGTTGTTGATTCATTCAGAAGAAATCTGCTATTCTCCTTCTTCAAAGAGTGGTTACCAACTACAACTTCTTACTTGGCCATCAATCCTGCCACAATCCAAGCTTTGTTGTAATGTTGTGCTCTTACAGCTAAAACCTGTTGATAATGAACCTGAACCCATTATTTTGAGTCAATGAATTGAAAGAAATAGGGCAAAGAATGAAAGCCACAGGGCCAATTATGAGCATTCTTTGATGTATTACTTGCTAGCACCCACCATATCACTTTGTGTCTTTGTCTTGATCCCCTCTGTTACTCATTAATTATTCTGGAAGGGTTAAAGTTCAGAGAGCTAATTGCACAAACCGTCTTTCTTGGTAGGGATTCTCCCTACTCTGACACTTTCCCCAACTGTGCCCAGCCATCTTGTGTTATGCCAATTAACCCAATTCTTGGCATTTTTGCTTGGCCTTCCAGTATCTTTTCAAGCTTTGCCTAAAATATTTTCACTCATTTGCCTACAGAATAAACCAAGACTTCAAGATTTTATTAGAACTTATTTCATGATATAACCTTTCCTAAACTCCTAATTGATACAACTAACTTTGTTCCACACTAATTATGTCATATACACGTTTTTATAACAAAAATATTTTAAATAGTTGCTGGAGAGTTACAATACTAAATTATTCATTCTACCTTTCTACACTGAGTCCAAGCTTATTCTAATAAAAATAACTTTTTCCACATATGTCAGTCAAGACCTGAACAGAGAAGATTCAACTTTTATATGGCATATTGGTCAGATTTCTATAATATATGAATTAACTCCAATATTATCAGGATATTTAAAGGAATCAACTGGTGAGGTTACATAGTGTCTGGAAAGTTTCTAATACTTGATTATTATTATAATTCTGAAATCAAATTTGAAAAATAAATAACCATGCCTTGTAATGCTTCCTGGGATATGTCACATCATCCCTTTTTTAAACTACTTTTCAGAATCTTTTAAAAATCCTTAGTTTTTCTATGTATTTCAGTTTCAGTGGTATCTAGTAATTGAAGGCATCTTGTTTAGAGATAGGCACTAATTAACAACTATGTTTATTTTCAGTTATTGCAGTTATATTTGTATCAATATTTGAGCAAATACTGAATATCACACATTTGCTGGCCGCTGTAACTAATGTATGCATTAATCAACTTCAGGGTAATGGGAATGTCAGAAGACTAACAAATAAACACTAATGTAAATACTTATGAACAGGGGCTAGCTTGAAGAAAAAGAAAACATATAGGAACATCAACTTAAAGAATAAAAAGGAGCCAGTCATGCAAAGAGCAAGGCAGAAGGAACAGCATATGCAAAGTCTTATTAGAAGTAAGCTTGCTGGGCTTGAGGAGCTGAATTAAGGCCAGTTTGCAATCTAGTGAAATGGAGACAAATGGCTTGGGACTAGATTAGAAAGATAGAGAAACCAGATCATGCAGAATGTTTTAGACTATGAAAAGGAGTTATATTTTATTTAAGGAACAATGCATATGATGTGATTGATTTTTGTACTACTGAGAAGAATGTGTCAAAGAGTTTTTAAACCAAGAGAGGAGTGAAGCGGGGATCAGTTTTTAAATAGAAATCCCATAAATCTTATAATTTTTTTCTATGGTAGAGAGAGTTCTTTGCACATACCCATAAAACTTTGCTTAAAAATCTAATTTATAGAACTAGTTTGATCAAATGGATTGTATTTGTTAATTTCCATTAAACAGATAGTAAAATCCCATACTCCACAAAGCAACTGTGTCAAAAGAGCATGCCAATAAATTTATAGCTTGGATGAAAATATGTTTAAAAGTCCAAAGTATAAAATTGTTGAATAAGATTTTTTTTAAGTTTGTTTATAGATTTCATTAAATGTCACAAGAATAAAATGAGTCTGAAATGAAGCTAAAATGAAATTATTAGCTCCACTGAGGTCAGAGAAATCAGTCAGTTAAAGTTACATAGATTTCACCTTTAGCTGGAACTGTGCATAAAATGTATTTGGTTAATTCATTCACAGTGTTATCAATGACAGAACTTTTCAGATTGACCTTTTGATAAAGCTAACACAAAAATAACCGATCATGATTCCAAAGTTATTAAATGTATCCTTTTAACCTCTCTTTCATAATATTCTCTAACATTAACATTAGGGTGGCAAAAAATAGTTCCATGAATTAATTGACTCTTACATAACACTGTAAAATATATCTTTCAGAGCCTGTGGCTTGTCTATTCCTCGTTTTTAGAATGTCATTTATTCTTTTTTACATTTAACTTCTTTCACACACGATTTATTGAGATATTAAGCTACTTTTCCTAATGAAAACTAAAGGTAAATCATAGTTTTTAAAAAGTATTTTCATTCTAATGAATTTGCTCTCTTAATTCAAAGTTACATATTTAAATAAAGAGGAGCAATTTACATTAATGTTTAGCCTCCCAGAATTCAGGCCAATCCCCTTCCTCTTCCCACACTCAGTTTATCAAACTAAATATTCATCCCTTTCTGTTTCTGATTAGTCAATAATGAACACCTCCTTAAAATAATGATGCCATATTTAATACCAAGGAATGTGAGAAAGGCCAATTACAAATAACCATTCAATTGTTCTTATCCTCATTATCAATTGTGAGATTGAATTACAATGTAATGTTTGATACATACATGTGATGGCATAAAGATCAAATCAGGATAGTTAGGTGTGTGATATGTGATCATGTGTGATGAAGTGATGGACATGCCAAATGTATTATTTTAGGATATTGAATGCTTTTTTATGAGTACCCTTCCCACTATTTTCCAAGTTGTAATGCCATAAGACACTACATTTCTCCCAGTGAATTGTTAGCAAATGTGAAGCGACAATATGAATACTTAGAGTTGGATCTTACCACTAGGGATCAGATTCTAAAAGAATGGTAACTCAGCACTTGACAGGAAAGAGAGAAAGCAGAATATTCTGCCAAGTCGTGATTTAAAACTCTTTTAAACTATTTGTAAACTACGAGTAAACAGCTTGTACTGAAATAGAATGGAAATTGTGTAATTATGCAATTTCTACTCCCACATATGTTTTTTTTCATTTTCTACAAGATTATTCTTTCAACATATTCCCTACTGGAGCTATGGTTGTGATAGTTCTAAATCCAGCAAATGTTGTAAAATAAGTAAAGTGACATCATTAGTGCAGCAGCACAATAATGGAGTTATTTTCCACAGGTAAAAATTCATTAACTCTGTGGCTTAATCTGACACAGTTTGAACCGTTACAGGGAACTTCATGGCAAAACTGTCTGGCGCATGATTTATAATTGATTAGAGTCAGGGGAGGGACAATATCTCAGCCAATGCTGAAAACTTCCAACTAAGCCTAAATGCCACACCCTAGGATGCAGAATTTTATCCCAATGAAACTGGGCTTAAAATACATTTATTCAGAATAAACTATATAAAAAATGCTGTTAAATATTTTACTAGAGCATTTCATTTATCAAATGAAATGTTTTGTCTTCTAAGGGACTGTTACAGGTGAAAATTAAGAAATAAAAAGTATTACACTTAATAGTCAGCCCTCCAAAATATATATTTTATTAAAATAGAATGTCTAGGATAGTGAGAAATATTATCCAGTGTGGGCTGTGTTATGTCTATTCTACTGTCCATATCTAAATAGAAAATTTGTATAACAGAAGACCACTGTTTTATAATCCTTTACTGCCTCTCCTGAATGCATAGGCTTTTGCCCATAAGCTGTAAGATTGCTCACAAACTGAACTTCAAATATTATAAATCCTTTTCTACAAATCCTGTACTGAGAAAATTGAAGTGCTGCATTCCATTGTTCATTTTTTTTAACATCACCCTTGCCAATACACTAACGGTTTCAGGGATAGGGGAGATGGAAGGTATGTTTGAGAACAATTTAAACTCTTTGCCAATGGGAGAAAAAGAAAAAAAGAACCCTACTATTAATGAAAAAGAAAAATTTTCCAACTTGTAGTTAAATACCTCCAGTACCAGGGATCTCAAACCCATTTTGTCATCGGATCAATCTAAGAACCAAAAGGCACACTTTTAATCTAAAATTGCAAACCACCACATTTTAACTCCTACGTGTTAACTTCTGTTAGTCATTCTTCCTTCTGGAATAATGTGAAATAATTCTTGCCATATAACAATCCTCCAGAAAATACTTGTTATCATAATTCTTCTTAAGTCCATCTCTGAGATAAATATAGAGCATACTCCTTCAACATTCTTCATAGGACTTTGCTGTCATGCTCCTCATGATCACTCCTGCTACACCTACTGTTTCCTGTGCTTGGAGTACTTTTTCCTTGTCCCCTACCACACCAGTCTGTTTCTCATTCATCAGCCTAGGGGATAACTTGCTTTGGGAAGCATTCTCTAACCTTCCCAAAGAGTGGGTTGGACAACCACCCATCCTACTCCTCTGTGTTACTATAGAACTCTGTGTGCTGACCTCTATTACAAAACTTTTCATCATTTATTGTAGTTCTCTTTTCACTGTCTTTCTCATTAGATTGCCAATTCTCTGATAACAAGAACTGCCTTAATCACTGACCCATCTCTAAACTGAGTACATGGTAGTAGTCAGCTAAATATTTGTGGAATAATTAGAAAACCAAAAAATGAGACAAGATGGTGACCATCTGTGTTCCTCAGTTTCTTTATAAATAAACTGGTAATGAGAACAGTATTCACCTCTCAGGGTGGTTGTATTGGTCAATTGAGTCAATATATTTTAAAAATCTATTTAAAAAGCATATAGTAGCTAAGAAGGATTTTTTTTACACTGCATGTTCTCACTCATAGGCGGGTGTTGAACAATAAGAACACATGGACATAGGGAGGGGAGCACTACACACTGGGGTCTGTTGGGGGGAATAGGGGAGGGACAGTGGGAGGTGGGGAGTTGGGGAGAGATAGCATGGGGAGAAATGCCAGATATAGGTGAAGGGGTGGAAAGCAGCAAATCACACTGCCACGTGTGTACCTATGCAACAATCTTGCATGTTCTTCACATGTACCCCAAAACCTAAAATGCAATTTTAAAAAAGATTAAAAAATAAATAAATAATAAATAAATAAATAAAAAGAAGGTTTTTTTTTTTTAATCTTGGAATGTAATGTGTCAGATTGTAAAAGATGATTGGAAGAGGCTGAATTCTGAGCAGAAGACCATTGAAAAGTTTTTGTATTGGCCAGAACAAGAGGTTGACCAAGAGCGTTTGCCAAATGACTAAGTATAAACCACTACTATTAGCATAGGTGGGAATTCAATATGAAATATGCACTGGTCTTACAGGCTGGAAACACATAAGCAAGTGAACTTACACATGTAAGTACATAAGAAAAACTCTGATATAAGGCAGCTTGTTTTCACCCAAAATAGAAATTTAAGTGATGATTTACAGGATGAGATATTAATTCCCACTGAGGGTGCAAGAGACAAAGGAAAGTATCTCTGAAGAAGGACTACTGAAACTCGGCCTTGAGGACAGGTAGATGTTAACCACTAGCTATGGGGGAAGGATGCACACAAATAAAAATGTATGAAAATTCTGGTTTTGAAACAAAGAGGTCAAGTTTTTCTCTCTGTCCACCTAGCCAGTATCCCTGGAACTTCCTTTCTGTCCAAAGGCCCAGGGTATCAAGGTTTGGATCACATAAATTCATCCCTCTGGGAAGAGATGCCTAACTTTAGAGTGAGGCAGGAGAAAGGGTCTGAAGGTGGGGAACCTAAGGCCGTTTCTCGCTGACTTCCTAGAAATGAATTGAAAGGAAAACCCTAACTTTCCATGCCTAAGTAACAAAGGGACCAGAGACTACCTTTGCAAAGCCCCATCTTCTCTGCCCAGCAGATGGGAAATTGAAAGTACCTCTGATTGGTTTATTTTCACAACCAGTCAGATGTTTGCTTAGGAGTGTGAACTTTGTAACTTCACTTCAGCCTCTGGTTGGTTTCTTTCTGCAACCAGTCAGACTGATAGAGGGCCACCACTTCATTTACACGAGGTGAGCACCAAATGGCTAATGGGAAATCTCTAGGAGGAATTTGGACCTGAGAAGATTCTGTATCCGTGCCTTTGAGCACCTGTGCTCGGCCTGCTTTCACACTGTGGAGTGTACTTTCATTTTCAATAAATCTCTGCCTTTGTTACTTCATTCTTTCTTTGCTTTGTTTGTGCATTTTGTCCAATTCTTCACTCAAGACACCAAGAACGTGGACACCCTCCACTGGTAACAAGAGGACCTACTACCGGTATGGCTTCTCCCAGATGTGTCAAACCATCACACTGACTGGCCACTGGTCTCCAAAATGAGGTCCCATCACTGAGGTGAAAGTAGAAAATACTAGAATGGTTACCACTTATTTTTTTTCCTAAAAATAAAACATAAGACTATATTTTATCTGAGAATATATTAGTTCAAGGTTGGAGTAAAAATTTTACAGTGTAATAAGACATAGATAATTTTCATGTGCTCAAAAATGTTTACTGATAGAGTTATGTGATGGTAAAAAATGAGTTTATGTCCTTTGTAGGGACATGAAGGAAGCTGAAAACCATCATTCTGAGCAAACTAACACAGGAACAGAAAACCAAACACTACATGTTCTCACTCATAAGTGGGAGTTGAACAATGAGAACATAGGGGCACTGGGAGGGGAACATCACACACTGGGGTCTGTCAGGGATGGGGGGCTAGGGGAAGTATAGCATTAGGAGAAATACTTAATGTAGATGACAGGTTGATGGGTGCAGCAAATCACCATGGCACATGTGTACCTATGTAACAAACCTCCACATTCTGCACATGCATCCCAGAACTTAAAGTATAAGAAAAATGAAGGAAAAAAAATTATGTTAGAGACCTGAACTGTAGACTTAAAAGAGAATACAGAAGAAATACTTTTTCCTCTAATTCCTTATGCATAAAAGTTCTTCAAGGACATTTATAATATAATTCAGAATTGTATGAAGAACATTGAATAAAAGAGAAAGTATCAGCATCAAGTGTTCTTTCTCATTTAGCTTTTTTGAAAAGTCTCATCTAGCTTTCGATTGTTGCAAGTACTGTAAACAATGTAAGATCCTAAATAAAAGCAAATGTGTAAACAGTGAAACAAGTTGTTAATCTTGCCTTTCACATAAAAGTTTAGGATTGTATTTTCCTTCATTGTGCTTTTTCCTCAGCTAGGTCATCACTAACAAACAAGCAATCTTAATATGGCAATTCATAAACACCTGCAATGTCCCTGCCGTTAGAAAATCAACACTATTTATAAGATGTTTCCATAAGAGAATAAAACTAGAGACTCAAGACCCTGTATGAACAAAGATATTTGCCTTCCAAATAGACGTCAAAATTGAGTCAATTATACTCTAAATGGAGAAACATCTCTAATAAAAGTTTATAAATAAAAATAAACAAGAACTCAAATTTCTTAACCCAATTCACAAAATCACCTCATGTAAAATGTGCATTGTTCCAAATTCCTTTTTTTATAAACATGTGCTTAGTTGTATAGGAAAAAAGAATACCCAGTTGCAAATGCTATGCCAAAAACAATTTGATAACTACACTAAAAAAATAGAGAGAAAAGAAGTACTAAGACACATATACTCTTCATCCCCTTTAACCACTAAACTAAAATAGCCAAATTGAATCTCTCAAACAAAATAGCTTCTGGGCTAGAATCTTGATGCCAACTTTAGCCCAGAGCAAATTCTTACTATGACGATGTTTGCTCTGCAAAGTACTGTTTTAATGGAAACACCATCTGACCTTTGTCTCCAGTAGAGCTACTAGATCTCCTGTAAAGACATAATTTAAACTTCCAAACATAGGAAACTTTTTTTTTTTTTTACCTATTAATTGTCCTTTCAGAAATCAGATTTCATCTCAATGTCTCCAGTGAATTCCCCTGTGAACTCAAAGCATTTTCACATTGCCCTAAGGTTCAAGTGGAAAGAATAAATGCCAGGAGTTAGATGTTACTGTTTGGTTCTTATGCATTTATTCCTTTAATACTAGTTACAACTTGAACTTCAACTAACTGACAAACCTGCAGATTCCATTCGATTTGCTGTAATAGGATTGTAATACTGCTTTGGAACAACAGACTTAAATATACAAAAATCTTGCCAAATACATCTTTCCTGTATTCAATTAATTCTAAAATAAATATGTTACCTGAGGCAAAATAAGTATAATCGGGTATTTTAGTATTTTACCTTTTAATGGAAGAACTTTTTTTCCATTATGGTGACATTTTAACACCCAGCATTTAAAAAAGAAGTTTAATATGTGTGTGGGTACATGAATTAAACTTTTACTCAACATATCCTCTTTTTGGCAGTATTCTAACAGACTTAAAATCAGGCTATGGTTAAAGGAGATGCTCACCACATTAATACATTTAACTAATTTGTTTGACTGGGTATTCTCCACCAACTACACAAAGCATACTTCTGTGATGGTTATTACTGCTCTCTTTACTCATAATAGAGGAAAAAAAGTAGAAAATGTGGGTCACCTCAATAGTCACTGAGTAGTTAACCACTTGCCAAATTAGGTCTCTAATCCTATGTCCAGAAAATATACTACAGAAGTGAGTCTGACCATTACTTTAGAACTAGCCACTTCCATAGGCTCTACAACAGAATGAAAGTTAAATTAACAAAATGCTTCAATAAGTGCCCTTACAACAATTTAAACCAGTCTGAAGGAGGAATAGATTAATCATTCTTAACAAAGGTGAAAGACTTGCATCTCTTTCATTGTTTCATTTATCCAACCAATTAACATTTACTGAGTACCTACTGAGTTAATACATCAGCAGACTAAGTACTTTGAAGTTTCAAAGAAAGCAGTAGACTTGGGCCTTGTCTTCAAGGGAAATTTTCTAGTAAGAAGTAAGACATGCCATTCATGAAACCATGTTAAGACACATGAACTCTGCAGTTTGGTCCATAGAATATATATGCTTGAAAAAAAATGGAAAGCAAAAGAAAAATTCTACAGGAACAGTTCTTAGAAGAGCCCTTCACTTTTACTTTTTTAAAAACATAAGCAAATATTTTAAGGGCACAGATATGAGAAAGAAGGATCATAAAGGCACAGGGCAACAAAATGGTCAAGAAAAGGCCCTAGAAAGAAAAACTGAAAATGCAGAATTTGAGGCTTTGACTTCTGAATATTAGACGTATATGCTCCACAGTTTAATATATGACTAACCTGTTAAATGGCTTTAGAGTGGGTCTGCTTTTGTTTTTAATGTTTTTTGTTATTTAATTTTATCACTTTTTCACTGTGCTTTTATCACATTCATATTCTCTGTATCACTTCATATTCCATATTTTTACATCTGCTATGCCAAAAATAATCTCTCACTTTTTTATAGAAAAACCCCTATCTTTTCTGCAAATATTATGACATCATTGATTTCCAAAACTCTGATAGGGAAAACAAGATCTAAGCTTATGTTAGGAAAATACATTCATAGGAGGATATACCTTGGGGGGAATGCAAGCTCTAAAGGTTTGTATAGACGTAACCTGACCAACCAAAAAATCAATAACAGAAATGTGGTAATGTTCACCTGTCTTGCCTTCCTGAGACATAAACTTTTCAAAAATGGTTTGCAAAACTTTTGTGCATAATATTTTGTTTTTTTTCTTCATTTTCCATTTGCCCCAGGCTGTACAAATTTGACAGAACTGATAAAAGTGAGTTGAATTTACAAAAACAAAAACCCCAAGAAGAAATTGAAAGTAGGCAGGACAAGTATAGAAACCACTGAAACAGATTGGACACCAACAAAATAACATATGAGGTAGTTTTAAATACGTAAAGGAGGTAGAAAAGGACCTAAATAATCTTGATTCCTGAGTGTGAGATCATAAACACTACAGAGAATTTGCCTTCAGCATCTGGTAACCTGAACAATGTTATAAAAGTCAGAATTGGTTTGAAGTCAGATGCATAAGACCAACTGCTGCTAATGTGATTAGTTTTTTCTTATTATGCCTAGGTCTAGACTAGACCTTGGGTTTTAGTTTTTTGTAAGTACTACCATACAATGACAAATGTATTTAAAATTTTAAAATAAGAGTACATTCTTGGCCAGGCACAGTGGCTCACGCCTGTAATCCCAGCACTTTGAGAGGCCGAGGCAGGTGGATCACAAGGTCAGGATATGGAGACCATCCTGGCTAACACAGTGAAATCCCGACTCTACTAACAGTACAAAAAATTGGCCAGGTGTAGTGGCACGTGCCTGTAGATCCAGCTACTAGGCAGGCTGAGACAGGAGAACTGCTTGAACCAGGGAGGCGGAGGTGCAGTAAACCGACAGCACGCCACAGCACTCCAGCCTGTGTGACAGCGCAAGACTCTTCATCTCAAAAAAAAATAAAAGGAGTATATTTTCAATGGGATATAGTAGCCTTATAGATTGTCCAACTTACAGATGGCTTTTCTCTACTCTTATTTTTTATTCAGTAGTCAATTTACTGTTCAATGTTATAATAGCACCAGTATTGTGGAATGAGCTCAGCACACCTAACCTTTATGCTGTAAATTGAAGTTAAATTGCTAACTCCCATTCGATGTTAATTAAACTTACAATCAGTGATTTTATGTAGCACATTGTGCTTTAAAGATATATGCCTAGGATATTCAGCAGATGAATTGCTACTTATAGATAGTAATAATGAGGATGTTGGTTATTTTTTCAACTTTAATTAACAGGTGTAATACCCACTTGCAAAGGCATCATTAAAATGGTATCCAAGATTTACAAAATTTATAATACAAGGCTGGTTACTTAATATCCCTTTCAGAGTTTGACCTTTTCGGAATGCAATCTAATATTTGGCCATAAAACCACTGAGTTTTCAAAACTTTTTTGCCTTAACTCACCTTAAAACCTATTTTTTCATAAAGTTTTTATGTTTTATTGAAAACATAAAGCGCTTTTAGTAATGTAACTGTAAAAACTGCAAAACAAAACAAAAGTGTGTGTATTTAGGGGTACAGGTATGCATGAGTGTAAAGGTGACATTGTAGCAAATGTGCTAGCATGCCTGTATGCACACATGCACATATACAGTCATACACACACACATATCCAAACCCCAAAGCTTCATATGCAACATCCAGTGCATATGACTAATAGAAATTAGATTGTAGATTATGGTCCTATCACTAAGACTTTACTATGATGTACCCTGAAACTGTCGTCAGTTCCCCTTTCCTCCTTTTACTACCAATGTAGCCTTTTATATTCTAAACTCATTCATTAATGTGTTGTAATTTGGCTTCTGTTCCTAAATCTTTTTGAAACTATGACACTTTCAAACTTTTGAAAAGTGAGATATAAACTTTTTAAAAGTGGTTTTAAAAGGTTATGATCACCTCGTTCAATGACCTTTAGGGATTCTACATTTGCTTTGACTTGTTTCTATTGCATCTGGAGGAGCTCCTGAATATCTCTTGCTTAGCCCACCATCGTATTACACTACTTTTTTTTTTTCTCATCCACTACTCTCAGCCCTTCCTCTCTTCCCTCCTAATCATGAGTATATTCCAATATTCTATTCGCTTAGTTATCCTTCTTCGCTTATTATCCTTCTTTGTCTTGGCTTTATCTATTGCCTCTGCAACTAACTGCCTAGTCTATACAGTAGATGTGGTTCTTCATCTAAAGTCTAATCCAAATCCAGTACTAACTACTTACTTCCATTTTTCCATTATAATCTTGAACTCAACCTGTCTTAAGTATAACTTTATATTTCCCTTTATTAACTAAGATATAAACTTCTTTTATATATGCTTTCCCTTTGTTAACTAAATCCTTCTTCTTCAACAACTCTTATAGGACTTTTTTCCAGACACTTTGACTAAGATTTCTACTGTCTTATGGGCTCAGCCAACATCAATACTTCCCCCTCTACACACACACACACACACACACACACACACACACACACCCCTATAACTACTTGTCTTGCCTTCCTGAGATATAAACTTTTTTAAGGTGATTTCTTTATAAAATCTATGACTGTTGCTTCATTTTTGTATTGCTATTACCTTCATACTTGTCAAATAGCCTCATATTTTAAATGAGCATATTCCGTCCTTAACATCTTTTTCATTTGGTGACCAAGTTAAACTGTATTTCTCCAAAAATAAAACAAAGAAAGAAAAAAACAGTTTGGAGCAGGCAGATCCTTGCCAATATGTAGTATTTTCATTGTTTTGGATGTTAGCCATTCTAATATGTATTTAGCAGAATATCACTGTCATATTAATTTGCAACTTCTTAATGACATATGATGCTGAGAGTCTTCTTACTATGCTTTTTTATTCCATTGTATATCTTCTTTCATAAAGTATCTGTTCTGATATTTTGTCCTTTTTAAATTGGGTTGTTTGTTTTCTTATTTCCGAGTTTTAAGAGTTCTTTCTTCATGAGTTTGTAAAGTTGTTTGATGGTTTAAGCAAATATTATAATGCCTGGTGATGTGTACTCAAAGTATTTAGACTAATATTATAAATAGAAAGTGGGCATGATAAAAGAATCTAAATATAATCCAATTTTCTATACTTTACTCAAAGCAGTAAAATGTCAATACCGTAGACTATGAAGTATGTAGAACATGACAGTAGATATATGTATACAGTAGTCCTCCTTTATCCATGGGAGGATATGTTCTAAGACCCCCAGTGGATGCCTGAAACTGCAATAGTACTGAACGCTACATTTACTATGTTTTCTCCTATAAAGACATGCCTATTATGAAGTTTAATTAGCTTCAATCAGATATTAACAACATAATAAAATAGAACAACTATAACAATATGCCAACATCAATACTCTTGCACTTTTGGGTGATTATTAAGTAAAATAAGGGTGACTTGAATACAAGTATGACACAGCAAAGGTTAATCTGATAACCAAGATGGCTACTAACTGAATGACAGGAAGTAGCTTACACAGTGTGGAGATGCAGGACAAAGGGATGGTTCATATTCCACAGGGGACAGAGCAGGATGGTGCATGAGCTCATCACACTCCTCAGAATGGAGCACAATTTAAAACTTATGAATTGTTTATTTAAACCATGGTTAACCATGGATAACTGTGAATAAGGGAAGATTATTGTACTGTAATACCCAGAACAACAACAACTAAAAAACGACTATCCAATGATATGTACTCAGAAATAGTGTAAATAAATCAAAATTACACTCTGAAAAATGTTTAAATTATCTACAGTAAGGACAGAAAAGGGAAATCAAAGAATGAGAAGCAGAGTGAGCGAACAAAAAATAAATAAACTGACAGACTTAACCCTTCACATATCAATATTATGTTAACTGTAATTTTTCTAAACATATCAATCAAAAGATAGAGATTAGCAAGGTGGATAAAAACATGACCAAAATTATTAGAAACTTTCTAAAAACATGATAATATAAGTAAATTGAGGGGATAGAAAAAGATATACTATGCAAACATTAACTTTTTTTTGAAATGTAGTCTCACTCTGTCACCCAGGCTGGAGTATAGTGGCGCGATCTCAGCTCACTGCAACCTCCCTCTCCTGGATTCAAACGATTCTCCTGCCTCAGCCTCCCTAGTAGCTGGGACTACAGGCATGTACCATCATGCCCAGCTAAGTTTTTCTATTTTAGTAGAGACGGGGTTTCACCGTGTTGCCCAGGCTGGTTTTAAACTCCTAAGCTCCAGTAATCCACCCGCCTTGGCCTCCCAAAGTGCTACGATTATAGGCATAAGCCACCACACATGGCCAAAAATATTAACTTTTAAATAGCAAGAGTAACTATATTAATATAACATAAAATAGATTTCTGAGCAAAAAGACTTAAGCAGAAACAAAGAATGCTATTACATTATAGTGAGAGAGTGACTCCACAAAGAAGACCTAGTAATCCTACTGTACATGCACCAAATAACAGTTCGACAACATATATAGAAGGAAAACTGAGAGAACTGAAAGAAAAATAGACAAATCCACAATTTTAATTGGTGATTTTAATACCCTATAACTGTTAAAGTAACCGAACTTGTAATTTAAAAACTTACCATAAATTAATCTCTAGGCCCAGATGACCAAACATTGGCACCAATTATACAGAATCTCTTTCAGAAAATAGAATTTAAATGAATACTTCCCAACTTATGTTATGAGATCAGTATCATCTTGATACCAAAAAAAGACAAAAACAACAAAGAAAGAAAAGAAGAAAAAAAGAGAGAGGAAGAAAAAGAAAGAAGGAAGGAAAGAAAAAGAAAATTACAGATCAATATCTTTTAAAGATTTAGATGCAAAAGTCTTCAACATAATATTGGGAAATTGAATCTAGCAAAGTATAAAAAGAATTCTTACACATGATACCAAAAGCACAATCCATAAAATACATATTCATTAAATGGGACCTTATCAAAATTAAAATTTTTTTCTCTGTGAAAGATCTTGTAAAAAGGATAAAAAGATAGACTAGGGGTAAAATACTGGCAAACCACATGCCCTGCAAAGAACCGGTATGCAAAATATATAGACAAAAGAACTGATCAAGTAAGGAATTTGTTTCACTGATCTTTACGTTTTTCACATAATTCTCCTCTCTTTCAAATTTGCAGAATTTAGCACAAGATTCTAGTAATGACTGTACTGTGTTAAATAATTAAGAAAGTAAAGTTCTGCTAACTGGTAATCCTGAATAGCAATACGTGGGAGATATTTACAGTTAGAACGCCCAATGAATCACGTTTCCCTCTATCCAGTCCATTATGCGGCCTTCTTCCACGGTGACTCTAGACTTAGCTGTGATGATTTGGCTGAAGAGACAACATGCAAATAGAAGTCTAAAATAATTTCCACATCAGGACCAGTCCCCTTTCTTCCTGCTTTTAGATTCACATATGAAGAAGCCAAACCATACTGCTAGAGACACACAGCCCAGCCAACTGCCAGTCAATCTCAGATAAGACTTTTGAGGGAGGCTATCTTAGACCATCAATCTCCAGGACACTCACCCAACAAGATACAGAATGGAAGTGAGCAAATGAACCTAGCCCATATTGCTAACCCAGAGAATCAAGAAGAGGTAATACAGTTGTTTTAGGTCACTGATTTTCATAGCTGTTAGTATTGCAACAATGTGTAACTAATACAGCATATTGTTACTAAATGTTCAAATTTTACTTAAATATAAGCCTAAATAAATGGGTTATCCAACTGTGTAGTTGAGTGCTTTCATTTCAACCTTTATTTTAAAAGCCTTTCATAATTATACTATTCTAACTTTTTAAAAATCTGAGGTGTTTATGATGTTCTGAGAGTTTAGGAAGAGATTAACAGTGTCATTATAAATGGTATGGGAAATTGAATTTATATATACAGAACCTAATTGGTATATTGTATTTTTAATTTACCGGTACCAACTATTGCTCCAATTTCTTCCTGCCTTTATAATATCAAATGGCTAAAAGTTAATACATTCAGAGTTTATTCAGAAGCAATTAATATGTTTTACTACATATACCTTTATAGAAAGAATCAAGCCTTAAACCACCATAGACTGTGATCTATTTTTCTTATCATCTGTTTGAAAATAGTCTAAAATAGAGGATCCAATTGCCAGACATGGAGATCAGCACTCTTAAAAGATTAAATGTTTATCTGTTATTGTAATTTTGCCAAATAATGTTATTAAGAGTAATTTGTGAAATTTACTATTCAAGCTATTATTTAGGTCAAACAATTTAGTAAGCACATTAATATGAAAAAATCCCATTTTCACCATCTCAACTGCAATAAACTTTAAAGTATGCCAATCTTCATGCTTTAGGGCATAATTTGGTTACCAGCTGGGGTCAGGAAGAAATTTTCCCCATAGTGTAGTATTGCCAATTACCATAGGTGTAGAGCGAACAAGAGAAAGAGTCAGGGGGTTACATGGTTCTCTAAAGCATCTGGTATTGGATGCATTCTGAGTGAGAATTCAGGATAAGATGAAACATTCAATTGTCCCTCTATGTCAATTCCAATATTCCTATGAGCTGCCAATATGACACAGCCGCCACAAGGGAGGGATTTTCTACAGAACAGATGTCACTTACAGTATTATGTGGGCTATCTATCTCAACAAATAATTGCTTGGCACTTCTGCCCTATGGCAAGGGTCTGAAAATATGTTAGGGTGAGAACACACCATACAAGCAGATGGGCATAGATAAAAGAGAGAGCAAGAGCATACTGAGCCTGAAATGCATGTGTAAAAGCCAGATGGGAGGACGGAAGCAAATGTGTTTTTTTTTTTCTTATCTTTAGTGACTAAAGCCCCAAATCAGGATTTTCCAGCTATTAGTTATTTACAAGTTCTATTTTTAAATTTCTTTAAATGAGTTTGAGTTGCATGAGGCTCCAATTTCTTGAAACAAAGAAACATTGCCTTTTTTGTACAAACTGCAATTTACATTTGAAAGTGATTGCATTTTGTTTAAGCCCTGACACTGACATAAGATTCTCAACACTAATGTCCCCACTTTCTTTTTTGCCCCCCCCAAAAAAAAAGAAAAAGGAAAAAAACTAGGCTGGGATAAGAGGATGGACACAAAGACTGACAATGAATGACAAAGGACAATTGAGATGGGACTTGCCTGAGAGAGACAGCAAGAGAGGAAAAAAAGTCCTTTTAAAATATCAATAAGAGAATCAAAGAAAGCAAGATCCTTTTTCTGATAAAAGGGGAAAAGTTAATAACAGTGAAGAAAGAGAAGGGAATTGCAATATGCTCCCACTGTAATGGAAGAAAAGAAGATGAAGGTAGAATCAGAAAGTAACAACTTTAAATAAGTTTAACATATATGTTACTTTTACACTTTACACAATCTGTGGATTAAAGTTTTTAAAATATTTAAACTACTTGCCCCAATAGTAAGCCTGACTCGCTATTTAAATAATTAGTTGGAGAAAGAAGAATGGTGTTTTTGTTCACAGGAACCAGCAAAGAAATTTTCACTTTTAAAATGTGTTGATTGCAGAAAAGACCTTTGGGGGAGATGGGGTGGGGGGGCAATAATGAATGTATTGTAAATTATTAAAAGACATTAAGTTATATCTCAGAATCAGAAAATGCTTAAGGGCATTACTGATACATTTCTAGGTCTAAATGGGATGCAAGTAATAACTGCTTTGAAAGTTTTCTAGACAAAAATAATTTTGCCATTCAGTAATGTCTGAAAACTGTGATTCAACTGAACATTTGCTCATATGTTGGAGCTGATTCAAAGATGACTGTTACGGAAAACTCTAAGCATTGCTTACTAGTATCCTTTTCTATGGCCTTTTAATCTTAAGGAACACTGGAGAAGCTCTTTAATTTTTATTATAAGATATAAATAATATCACATGTTCTTCTGTTTTCAAAGTTTAATAATCCACCCATCATTATTAATATAGAAAAACAGGATACAAGGTTCTTAGTGGAGAATATAATCTCAAATTTTTCTATCTGGCTTCTAGTTATAGTCTAGCTTAGAAAAGTATAATGCAGGAGAAATTGCCTAAGGATCAACTATGCAATTTATTTACTCTTCCCAGTACTCAGAGCAAAAAAGGTCGGTCGGAGGGTTAAGGATACATCACCCCATTTCAGCTGACTTAAGGAGTTGGACTTTATCTGAAAGAGAACGAGAAGCCACCGAAAAGCTTTTGTTGGTGTGTTTGTTTGGGAAAAGGGTATCGTAGTCACATTTACATGGTGACTGATCTCTGAGAATATGTGGTAGAGAAAGACTGGATAGGAAGGAGACTGGAAGCAAGGACACCAATGTGGAATATTGTAAGAATACGGAAATGATGATGAGAAATAATGATAACCTTGACTAGGGTGATGGCAGCAATAATAAAGGAAGGAGAATACATCTGATAACTATTTACAAGGCAGATTCAACAGTATTTGGCAATAACAGTGATGAAGGAGAGAGAATGAAAGGATTATCCCAATTTTAAGGCTTGACTAAGTGCATGGATAAGTATTACAGTTATAAACTACACAATACCTAAGAATAAGCAAGTTCTTCATTTCATCTGGTCTTGTGGCAGCATTAGGAAAAACTAGCTTGTTAATTTAGTTTGGGTTTAAATATTGAATTTGAAGTAGCATCTAGGTAGAAGAGGATGGATACTTGCATGTATAGCTCAGAGGAGGGCTACAAATGAGACAAACGTTTGTAGGTTATTAGCATTTACATTAATTGAAGCAGTATTACTGGATAAATTTGCCTTAGATAGTATGAAAAGTCAAAAGCAAAGAAATCCAAAAACACTTTTAAGGAAAACCAAATATTTGGTAACCACCTGCTGTGCTCTAGTTTCCAGAGATGCATCTATTGATAAGACAGGCAAGGTCCCTTCTCTCATGAGGTTACATTTTCAGTGGGTGAGTCAAATAACTAGAAAACAAAAACAACAACAAAAACCCTAAGATAATAGGTGTGGTGTTTTCAGAGCCTTTTAAAGGTTGTGTAGAGAACAAGACAGCCACGTGGTAATAATGATTATGTGGAATTGGAGGAACATTTTCAGGGAGAAGCTGGAAGTGAGACAAGCAAAGGAAAACCTGAGGGAACATCTGGAGCCCCAGGGAAGAAGGGCAGGCAATAGGGATAGGTCTCCGTAAAGACAAACGCAAGGAAGCTGTGATCACTCAGAGCCAACAAAGACACAGAAAATGGAAAGTTCGTTGTCTCTCTGATAAGAGGTCTAGAAGACAAAAAGTGATTCTGCCAAAACTGCTGCTTACACAGGATTCATTGTAGTCGAAATGGACAGCTCTCAAAAAAGTTATAGAAAGACAACGACTTGAACCTAAACTCTAGAAAGCTGAGAGGACAGCAGGAGGGATGGGTAGCTATTGAATCTAGTGAGCAAAAATAACTAACAAATAACCAAGACATGACATTTCCTTATATTTTGCACTGAATCCCTTAGTTTCTATAGTTAAATATTAATATTAAAATGTAATGTGTTATAGAAATGTATACTATTTCTGTTTTTTTTTTCAATTATCTATGTCTGAAATTTTACTCACAGGATCAGTTAACACGTAGAAAACCATTATTCATTTGGTGGCAGCTAATAGAAATAATTAGCATCTATGTATTCAGACATGCATATGTAAAAGACAATTGAAAATGAGGAGAGCAGTTGCCACTAAAAATGAGCAAAACAAAGTTATTTGTTGAGTACATATTATTTTAAAAACCTAAAGAAATATTTTTTGATCAATGCCATGATGCATTTTCAAATAACTACAGTAAATTTAAAGAGGTCACTACCAGTGATAATAAACTCTTAAAAGCCTTCAGGAGACATTCAAGAAAAAGTTGAAAATGAACAAACAGTCTTTACATTTCCAGAGGAAGATTATGAAGTTAAAGGTGATAATTTTCTATGTTTCAAGATAAGTAAAACGAAATTACACTAAAATTACAGGTCAATAATAGTGAAGAAGAGGGAGAACATTAATATTCTAACTTCTCCAGATCCTGCAATTTATTACCCAAAGATTGTCTAATTCTCTCTGCTTTATTACCTAAAATCAAGACAGACCCAAAGACGTAGGTATTGATTTATAAGAATCACAGTGCCAGACTGCCTTCTACTTGAGGAATCTAAGAGAACAGGTGACTCCCACTCTAATTCCCCTCAGCTTTAGTGAGCCATTTTCCTCCATTAGTAAGCTCTTGGGCTATCAAGCTATTTCACAGGGTATTTGATGCTGAGTCTCAGGTGTATAATACATGTTATTCAGACAACCCAATGGGGATTTTGTGACTTCTTTAAGCTTCCTGATTATGGTGTTGATCAAAATGTTTATAAACTTAGCATAAGCACAGCTACCATTTCAGTCCATCCATCACTCATTTTCAGAGAGTGCTAGATACATTTGCTCAGGTCTGAACCACACATTCCTCACATTTATAACAAAAGGGAACTATGAGGGAAAATGTCTTCATTCTTATTTGAAAAATATTTTTACAGACAATTCACCATTGTTTTCACTTTTTCAGCTTTGCAGTTTCTCTCATTTCTATCCCTTTTATCAACTCTGTAGACAGAGGGATTTTCAAAGTATGTAAAATATAACATACAGGCCACTTGACATAATTTTTTAAGCCTTAGTTTCAAAAACAAAAAAAAAAAAGCTGTTTTAAGAGGTCTTTGAAATAGATGACTTCAAAAGGTGTTCAGCATAAATGTAAATGAGATTTATATCTGGAGGAGATGATCAATTCTTACAGATTATTTAACAAATTTGAAACACCAAAGCACAACTAGAAAATGACATCTAAACATCGAAGACTCAGCTACTGAGACTGAATTTTTTTTCACTGCCTTCTCATGCACCATTTTACCTCTGTATCAGGATTAATATCCTCTGTATACATCTTGGTATATTTTATATTTTGTATCCCAACTCCATTCCCTGCAGCCCTCAAGCCCAATGGCCCCAGAGAAAAGAAAGGGTGAATGACAGCGCTGGAAAAAGGAAGATGTAAGAAGTTTCTAGCAGACCTAGGACTCATATGTTTTCTCCAAAAAAATTATAGAAAGAGGACAAAGAGAGCCTGGGGGGCAGACATGAGGGTCCTGATTCCCTACTCTGGCACAAAACCATTAGTATATATGCAGTGGAGAGTTTGCAAAAGGACAGAAACACCAGTGTATCCACTATCACTGTTTCAATAAATGTAAATGTTAATAACCTACAAGTATTTTTCACCAGTTTATAGCCATTCTCTGAGCTCCACATCCAAGTATGACACTGCTTCTATCTAGGTGCCTCTTCAAATTCAATGTGGTGCAACAGAGAAAAGAAACATCGACAGGAGAAGCACTTCAGTGTTGAAGACTAGCATATCAAAAATAGTGACCTAAATATGCCTGCAGGCCCCCAGTAGATGAGGAGCAGCCACCAAAAGAGTCTAGCCTGGGCTCTGTGGTTGAGACTCCAGATCTGTTGGTATTGACCACTGATGCTGATGCTGATGCTGCCAGGAAAGCATGCTATGAACCCTGTTAGCCACAGTCTTAGCAGTGCAAGCCAGCAGGAAGGCCGGAGGCAGGCAGTAAAAGAAGCATCTCAGAGGTAGCCACACAGGTTGGAGGACATGAGCACATGAAAGCTTTGCCTCACATCCATGAAAGTCTGAGTGTTTGCCAAAAAGAGACAAATTTTACCTTAAAGCAAACCACTTTACACAAAAAGCTTTGAGATATTTAACTGGTAAGTTTAATTTTCATCCTAATATCCTCTCCCCAATTAGCAAGCTCCCTTTCCCCATCTCTTTCCACCTTCCATCCCCAAGTAAGATGTACGCGTTGACAGAGTGGTGGGGAATTCAAGATGTTATAGAAAAGAAAGAAGCTACATTTTTCTCATAATTTTCCACCTCTCTACCTTTATCAAGAAAATTAAGTTAAGAATTCCAAGAAGATAGAGCTTCCTACGTAGAATCTCTCTATTCACATTCAACACAGGGGTGACATATGATGTTGCTTAGGAAGAAACAGCATCCTACTGATTAAAGAATACTTCTTATTTTAAATACTCCAAAACAGTCTAATTTTACTCTTTAAAATAAATTAATAAAGATTTATAGAAACACAAGATGTCATCAAGACATCTCACAGCATTTAAAAGACATTCATCACATTATAAGTCTCTAAGGCTTAGAATCTTTCCAGTAATGTGCCCCAATACTTAAACAGTCAAAGTGTGAGCTGGCTGATGAATTCAGACAGTTTTTGTTTTGTTTTTTAGACAGAGTTTTGCTATCACCCAGGCTGGAGTGCAGTGGCGCAATCTTAGCTCACTGCAACCTCTGCCTCTCAGGTTCAAGAGATTCTCCTACCTCAGCCTCCCGAATAGCTGGGACTACAGGTATATGCCACTACACCCAATTAATTTTTGTATTTTTTTTTAGTAGAGACTGGGTTTCACTATGTTGGCTACACTGGTCTCCAATGCCTGACCTCTAAGTAATCCACCCACCTTGGCCTCCCAAAGTGCTGGGATTACAGGCATGAGCCACCATGCCAGGCCAACTTCAGACAGTTTCAAAGTGGGCAGTACCTTCAAAAAGTCACTGCAGACAAGAATCTCAGCTTTTTGAGGCCCAAAATGTAATTCTTATCATATTGCATAGTTTTGAGCAAGCTCTGAGATGCTGGCAAATGCTAGCCAAAGGCAAGGTTGACCAAATATGCCCAGGGTGTCTGTCTACATATCACTTTTGTAGAATCTGAAGTCTGTTTATCACATGCTAATTTTTCTTTTAATTGTATAGGCTGATCCTGTTCCCATCAGAAACAGAATTTCCAACCTTAGGTTTTTTTTTTTTAAGTTTAAGATATAGAGACTACATTTGGGTCAAACTAACTTTAAGTGTCCAAAAAAAATCTTGACAGTTTACCTTAATGGACAAAATGAGTCCAAAGCTTTCCATCCTGCAGATGTGATCTAAGAGATCTAATCACCTAGTGTGTTAAATGGTGAAGACTTAACTAAGACAATAAGAGCTGGTATCATAATGACCTGTGTTAATAGCCACAAATTGAGATAACTGCCTGGCTCATGCAATGACTTAGAGGCCATGTCTGTACAACCCCTTTTGCCTCCCAATTCTAATAACAGACCATCCCCTCCCTCTCTCCCTACAGCCATCGAAGTGAACACATGACCTTTAAAAAACTGAGCATAGCACTTACCATCTTGGTCATAATGACCAGGCCAAGGGCTAGACATGTGACCCAGCAAATGTTCCCTAGAAAAGTTCATACTGGAGCTGAATAACATTAAATACTCATTTTCCCTGATAGCAAGCTGTGAGGATGTGAGCCTGGAGGGACTGCAGCCTAGACTGTTTGCTGCAAGGAGGGGCTGGTCTGAGAACAAAGACAATATGCAGAGAAAGCACAGATGAGACATGGAGCTGCTCTAGTGATATTTGAAGTTCTGGCTCTAGTCACCCGTGACATCAGCTCTCTTTCCTGGTAATAGCAGCCAACAAATTCTCTCTGTGACTTAATCTACTTCACATTGGGTTATTCTTACTGGAAATCATCAGAGTTCTCAATAATAAAGCTAGTGAGAATGTGGTGAAACCCAACAAAGCAGACAAATAAAAGCGGCCAGCATCATCATAGGACAGTAATGCTGGTGCTGGTCATGCAATCTTGAGATAATTTCGTAAAATCTCTGAGCCTCAGTTCAAAATCTGTAAATGTGGTTTCCAGCTAATGTACTACATTATTGAAGAATTAGAATATGTGAAGTGAATAGCATAATGCCTTTCCCATAGCACTTGCTTACCAAGTGCTAAAAATGTATTGTTTTAATCATGAGGGTGTGAGAATAATGATGAGGAGGACCCAAAGAAAACAAAGATTATAGAACTCAGAATATTCTACAACTTTTCATTAAAACCCTAACAGCTTAAATATTTCTTGGGGAAAAAAACTGCAAGCATTAAAAAGAAAAATGTAATGAAGTTAGAAATAATTATAAACAGAACATACTGATTATTTTAAGAAGCGATGGTATTTGAAAGCTCAACTTACAACAATAAGCGTTGTTACTGAAATTTTACTCAAGGTCAATTAAATAGTCTTATTTAAAAAAAAAAGTAATAAGAAAAATAAAGCAAGTATTATTGATATAGCTACTTCCTGAAAATAGAGGTAGCAATATTTGTAGGCCCAACTCGAATGTCTTCACAAATAACAAAGCCTTCCTTGACATCACCAAACCCATGTACAATACTACACACCTCACCAATGGTGCATAGCTTTTCTTTCATTGAATTTATTTCCCATTTCACACTATAAAACCCTTGTAGCAAGGCCTCTTTTTTCATATCTGTACCTTTAAAATGCAGCTTGATAACTTGGTCAAAAGTAGATGCTCAAAATATAGTATTAAAATTAGACTCAATTTTAGATGTACACTGAGAGCATGAGACATGGGTTCCAAACTTGCTTCTGCCACTTCCTAGATGTGCTACCTAGGATAAGTCACCAACTATAGGATTATGTCCTTAAAGTGTATGCCTTCAAAGTTATCAGCTAACCTCCTACCCCAGTGCAAAAATTCCATCTCAATGCATTTTCTACCTACACACATGGTGATAGATCCTCTACAAAAAGTAATCTTCAGTCAAACTTCAGCTTTTGGCATAACTATTATCTTTCACATTGAATAAGTCACAAAGCAATGCTTCATTAGTCCCACTATCAGGCAGACAGCAATGCAGACTCAGAATTCTTTTTTATTTATTTATTTTTTTGAAATGGAGTCTCACTCGGTCACCAGGCTGGAGTGCAGTGGTGCGATCTCAGCTTACTGCAATCTCTGCCTCAGTCTCCCAAGTAGCTGAGACTACAGGCATGTGCCACCATGCCCGGCTAATTTTTTGTATTTTAGTAGAGACAGAGTTTCACCATGTTGGCCAGGATGGTCTCGATCTCCTGACCTTGTGATCCACCCGCCTTGGCCGCCCAAAGTGCTGGGATTACAGGTGTGAGCCACCACACCCAGCCCCAGAATTCTAACTTAAAAAAAAAAGTACTTCCTACACACTACATCACCTCTCTGTGCTTTAAAAGTCTTAAAAATCTTCATTATGGCATACCACAATGATTGGTTCAAATAGCCAAATGAGATGATGTAAAACTTCTTTGTAAAGTATAAAGTGCTCCAAAATATCAAGTAATAGTATTATCATGACAATGATGTAGATGATAATGATAATAATGGGAAAGGGCAAAGTATATACTTTTATGTATATTTCCATGCTGTTAAATGGGCCAGTTACTGTAAATTGTAACTACTTACTGGGAATGGGAGGAGGCCCTGGGTTTTTATTCTTATTTTTTTCTTCAAGTTTTGAGTACAATTAAAATGTACAGATTTCAGAGGTGGTTACTATTCTTACTTAAAAATTATAGCTATACATGTATGTACAGATGCATACCTTGGTAAAGGATGGTAATTGACTTGAATAAATTTGTGGTCTTGCTGGGACAAGTCTATGAAACATTGGTTTGTACGAAAACTGCATGTGGAACTCTGTTTGCTGGGCACTGATTTCCTGGCTGTGTTGAAGTCTTCTCTCCTTTTCTCCTAATTGTTCTTTCAGCTGAAATTGGAGTCCAGTTAAAGCTTGTAACATATTTCTCTTCTTTTCTTCTATTAGTGGATTTGGGAAAGAAAAGAGCACTGTAAAACACATACAAAATAATATTTTATCACCTGAGATTACATATTATAAAATAAATTTAGTAAATGATAAGGGAAGTATTTGAAATAGAAAACAAACTCATTCTTTAACGGTTATGGGTCACCCATAAAGAGGTAATTCTTAATGTTCAAGTTTAAAAAAAAAAGATGAGAAGAAACAGTTGGCATTCAGCTAACAATTGTGTTTGGAGATTTGTGCCTGACTTTGTTATTCTGAGCAAAGCCAGGTACCAGTCTCTTGGGATTATGTACAAAGGCAAGAAAAAAAATGGACATGTACAAACCTCAAAGGTGACTGCTGGGTTAATAAAACAGTCTGTTTTCTGTTCACCCACTCTTGCTCTCAGTGTGCAAGTATATTAAAATATGTCAAAAGGAAAACCATTCGCTGTGCAAAAATAATTCAACTACAAGTCACAATTTCCAGCTGGTGGAGTGCCTTAGTGTATTTAAGTGCACTAACAAGTGACCCGTACATCTCCCCAGATGAAAGTTGTATCCTCATTAAATGAGAAACAAACACAAAATAGGAACAACTGTCACACAGAAAAACAGACCACAATAGATATCGCATTTCCCACACTCAATTTCTGGCTTGAGCTATGGCAGACTGAAGAACAGTGATGTCCTGGAAGTAACCTCTTAAAAGGGACTGAAGTAAAACAAGGACACTGTGAAGGGACCTAAATGTCTTGCTAACGGCCATCCAAATTCTCATTCAGAGTATCTGGGAAAACATTATTTTCTTTCCTGGCCCTAAAAACTCCCATATCGGGTAAGACATTACATAATAACAATAATGTGAAGTAACTGGAATAAACAGACCCAACCCCCAAGGAATTTAGAATTAATGCTGTAAGTTATATTTTTAAACAACTCTGTTAGATAAACTCTAGTTTTAGCATTTATAAGATATCATACCAACCTTTTATTTTCTGATTTTCTCTAGGGAACTAAATCATTGATAGGACTCTGAAAAGAAAAGAAAAAAAAGAAGTTACTTTTTAAAAAATTTAATAATACCGTTCTTATTTGATTCATGCATTGTACATTATTATAAGGCAAAAACATACACTGGATGCTCAATGTGACAGGTTTCATCTTATACATAACAGGATATACAATCTGAGCATGTGCCTCCAAAAGTCAGAGAGACAATATCTGGAATAATAAGGGAATGCTTTTTGAGAGCAAATAACTGATTACAAAAGTATGGTACTAACAATTATTTCAAAGTAGGGTAACATGTTCCTCTTGTATACAGGCAACGCCTTTGTTCAAATATTTTCATAGCAACTATCACACACTAATTTCCTGTTTACTATTCCTTCCCCTCAACCAGAGCATAAGCTCCTCAAGAAAAAATTTATTATATGTTATTTCTTATATCAGATGAACATCTAGTGCAGCCTCTGGCACATAATACAAACTCCATAATTACTGATTGGTTGTTTGACTAACTGATTAACTATAGCTGTGCATGTGACAATTGGTGCCCAATATTGAATTGTCAACCTCCTACTGGAAGACAGTAGAGGAACCGGAAAGGGAAGATGGTTCTAGACAGACACTAATGCTTCCTATGACAAACTGTAGCCCAAGAGCAATGCATATATGTAGAGGAAAAAAAAGACTCACACCACTCTAAATTGTGCTTTAAGCTAGAATACATAAAAATCATTAAAATGAAACTGAAGCCCAATAGAGGAGTGTAGGTAATAAGGGATCAGGAAACCAATCTAAATAAATTAAAATATCTAGGCCCAGACTAATTATGTAAGCTTGGAAACAAGAGAAGGATTTGAGGAACCAAAGTTAATGATAAGAAAAACTTATTAAAAATAGGAAAAGATAGATTTTGGAAACAAGAACTAGTGGGCTTGATTTTTAGGCTTCATGAAATTCTAAAGCAGATTACTAAACAGCTAGTCTATGAATTCATAAAAATAAAGTGGAATTCATTTGGAGATGGGGAGCTGGAGTCAAGAGAGTACTGCATGAAAACAAAAGTCCTTGGTTCATATTCTGAATCTGTGCTTTCTCTCGCTTTAGTGATTTTTCCTTTTCCCTATTTCTGTGAGGTAAACTACGTCTCCCCCAACTGCCACAATAAGTCCTAATTCCTAGTACCTGTAAATATGACCTTATTTGGGAATAAGAGCCTTTGCAAATGTAATTAAGGTACACATTAAGATGAAGTTATATTAGAGTAGGGTGGCCCCTTAATTCAATATAACTAGTGTTACAGAAAGAGGAGAAGAGACACAGAGAACATGAACAGAGAAAGAAAAGAACACATGTGATGATGAAAGCAGAGATCAGAGTTGTGTTAGGAGGCAAGCATGGAATTCTCCCTCTAAGCCCTCGAGAAGGAACCACTCCTGCTGACAACTTGATTTGAGAATTCTGGCCTCCAGAACTGTGAGAGAAGAAATTTCTGTTGTCTTAAGCCACCCAGTTTGTGGTCATTTGTTATGACAGCCCTAGGAAATGAGTGCAGCATCCTATAAAAAGGAGTTAGTGATATATCTTCCCCAGGTGATTGTCAGGAGGATTATAATACAGCATAAGTAAATATTAATTTCAGCAAAGCTTTTTACTAAGATTCTTATAATGTGTTCACTGATAAAATAAATCTGTGTGAGCTCAATTATTAGTTAGGTTCAAAGTTGCTGAAATTGCAATTGCCAAAGACAGCTGATTAATAATTCAACATAAACTTAATCTTTTCCAAAATGATCACTTATGGATATACTGAAAATAACTCTCAGGTCTCAGATTTCTGTCTTTTAAGGCCGTTTATAGACAAATGGACACAAGTTTTGGAAAGTCACCTGAAGTGATACTGCTATTGATGGACACAGAAACTTTCATTCATCATTAGTTGTTCAACATACTTAACAGAACTTAGAGAAGTACATAGAGCAGATGCTATCCAAATAAGGGAAAAAAAGAAAGTTGGGAAAAATAAAAATAACATTTTAAAACAAAATTCTTATTATCTTAATAAATTTATTACTCTAACAATATAATTTCCTAACCATTATTAATAGCAGATTAGTACTTTAAACCCCAAACAGTGCTGGACATATAGTAGATACTCAGTAAGTTACTATTATTATTAATAGTATGGTAGGCTAGAATAATGGGCCAAACCCACTTAAGCAAAAAACACACAATATTTCATCTGGGTTCAAAATTTAAATGGATTTAAGGTAGAAACTATCCAGGCTTATCATTAAGTCACAGGAAATAGATTTGGAGATTTCAGTTGATCAAAGTCTCAGTGAATGCATCCAAACAGTGTTTTGTGCAACCTCTAAAACAAAAATAAAACAAAATAAACAACAAAGGTGAGAATTTAGGATAAATCAGTAGATGTATGTAAGCCCATGACAATTTGCAAAGGGCAAGTGTAAGGGGGATTCTGTTTTTCTAAAAGCAGCAATTCTCTGTAAATTTGACAGATGGTCTGGGTGCTGTGGAGGGTGAAGTTCCAAAGGAGATGGAGAATTTCTGGACACCCCCATCCCACACTTCCAAAAGATGAAGAGCTGCAGGTCCCTAAGGCATGCAAATCTGAGCAAGCGGATCTTGGTGAAAGACCTTTCTTCTGCCACCTAAAAGCAACTGACGCTTCACAAAAGCAGCATCCAAGAAGCGCAACTGAAGTATGCAAAGAAGGATGATGGAAATGTGAAGGGCTCAAAGAAAGACAACAGCTAGGAAGGGACGTTGAAACATTTCACTCCCAGAGAACCAAAGGAGAACCGCCCCCTAAGTAATGGGGAGGGAGAACATTTGACAGAGAGCAAAGACAAAGGCATCACAAGAGAAAATTTCCCCACACACTGACTGTCGTGAGCATCAGGGATAGCCGAGAAAAGTCAGACACATCTAATGTCAGTACTATGGTCCTTTGTTAATTAAACCTCTTTTTTTTAAAGCTGTTAGTGATACCACATGCAATGTGGAACCTTCTGAATGTAAGATGTATTTTTCTATATTTTGACTGAGAACACAGAGCCTATCGTACTCGTCACAGAACTAATTCAGGCTCTTTTGACCTCAGTTATCTCTAATGCAAACTTTCAGACAGTTTTGGATACAAACATTCATTTCCTGTGGCTGCTTTTAAAAAAATTTACCAAAAACTTTGTGGCTTCAAACAATGCACATTTTTTTCTCTTATAGTTCTGTTGTAGAGATGTCTGAAAGTAGTTTCCCTGATCTAAAGTCAAGATGTCAGCAGGATAGAGCTGGCTCTTTTAGGAGGCTTTAGGGGATGATCCATTTTCTTCCTTTTTTCAGATTCTAGAAGCTGCCTATATTCTTTGGCTTGTGGCCCCTTCCTCCATCTTCAAAGTGTGTCACTCCAACCTCTGCTTCCATGGTAACATGTCCTTCTCTTTAACTCTGATTTCTGCATTTCTCTTATAAGGACTGTGTGATTGCTTTGGGTTCACCAAAGATAACCCCATAAAAATCTCCCACCTCAAGATCCTTAACTTAATCATATATGCAAGTTTATTTTGTTATATATCGTAACATCCACAAGTTCCAGGGATTAGTACATAGACATATTTGGGGGACCATTATTCAGCATACCACACCCACTTTAAAAAGAAACAGTATAGGGAGAGAACATAATATAGAATGAAAGCATAAACCAGCTTGCTTGCTTCACAATTACTTACAGTGCTTTTTATATGCCGGATGCCTTTATAAGTGCTTAACAAATATTAGTTCATCACTCCTCTCTACAGTCTAGGGGGTAAGGATAATTATAATTCCCCATTTTTCTGATGAGAAACCTGAAGTACAGAAAGGGTAAGTTACTTGTCCATGGCTTTGTGGTTATTTAGAGCTGGTATGAATCCAAATCATGCCTCTTAACTTGGTGAACTTGACACAGTATTTTCACTAGGTAGAACATAGTTTACATGGTTAGTGTGAAGATTTAAATAAAATAATGTATATAAAGTGTTTATCACAGTTCCTGACTCAAATTTACTCATTACATGGTAGATGGTAAAATAACTGTGTTAGAGACATAGAATGGAAAAGAAGAATAAAAATGGTTAAGGAACTAGAAACACTATCATCTTAAAAATGGTAGTTTAGCTTGGAGAAGTAAAGAATTATATGGGGGACATGATAGCTGTCTTGAAATATGTGATGAACTTTCATGTGAAGGAGAAGTAGATTTATTTTAATGTTCCCCCATAAAACCAAACTAAAACCTGAGGGTGGAAATTACATGGTGATAAAATCTGGTTTTAAAAAAAAAAGGAATATCTAATAATTAGAGTGTTACACCAATGAAAAAGGCTGCCTCAGAGTTTTGTAAGCTTTCAGTAAGTTGAAATGTTCAAGCACAGACTAAATGACTCTCTGTAGTATATAAAATATAGAAAGAATTTCTGCAATGAGAGCAACATTAAAATACATTCATGCATTTATTCAGCAAACATTTACTGACCATCTTCAGTGTACAGTGCCTGTAAGGCCCCTTACAACTCTAAAAATAATAGATTTACTATTCTATGAATGAGCAAATAAGAGCACATGTCCCCAAAATGTTCAGAATTTTGGGCTGATTCTCATTGGAAGGGTCTACTGATTCTTTAAATCAGGCTCCCTGGTTTGTCTGGCATGATCTGCAATAAACTTTATTTTCAGTTACTTATCACTAGTCATAGGAAGACTTTTTCTACAGTAAAGAGTCAATTCTTAATGGGAAGATCACTCATTTTTATATTCTGATAAAAGAGGCTTTTCTTGAAAGGAAAGAAAATAATTTTATTTCACAATAGTTGTTTTTTTCTTTCAAACTCTGCAAACAAATGTAATAGCATCTTTTAACCGAAAAATAAAGAGAAAAGAGGATTCCTCTCATTTAATCTGGAGATTACACCATTCTTGAAAGAGTCTGTGCTTCGTGACTGGGTCCAGCAAAGATAAGCCAAAATGTTGCCCACTCTGTTGGACCCACAAATAAATTAATTATGGTGGCAACCTATTGAGTCTGATTTGTCATGGGAATTATTAAGAGGTCTCCTACCTACTTCTCATTTAATCTTCTTGACTAAATAAGATTGCTTTTGGAGAATTACCTGAATTACACATGGAATCCAAGAAAGTCTCCAACTAATGAGCAAAATGTCTCCAGTGTCTATACCATCCATACAACATTTCATCACGCAGCAGATGCCGGCATTTATTACACAGCTGTTGTAAGTGTCAGAATTAACCAGACAATAGGATAGACCTCTTTGTGATTTTTGCTGCTTACCATATTTTCTTAGCAGAAGATACAGAACAGGAATATTAATAACCCAAATACAAGTTGACTTTAATGAGCTTTTACCATGTGATGGTATAATGATAGGCAATTCTTTTAATGACCATGTCAAGGAGGAACCCCTCTTATCCTATCTAAAGAATGTGATGGAGCCAAAATTAAAACTCACAGGGATGTGGAGTTCTTGAACTATTATTGATTGATAAACTGCTTCCACAATCTTTAACCCTTTCCCTAACAAAGAAAAATAAGTTAGAAGAAATATTGAAAAGTAATCACAAATCTGTATTTAGATATCTTTTACAGAAATAAACAGTGTGCCAAAAATAAGATTAGAAGCTAGTTCTCTAGACACCTACGTTCCAAATAGCTACTGATTAAATGTAAAAAGCACTCTCAGCCCTGTGGGCTAGCCATATCACTGAGTTATTAAATATCATGCAAGAGTCTGTATAGGCAAGAACGTTGCTTTAAAATATGGTAAATTTCCTTCTCTTTGCCTTCAAAATGCCCCAAGGCACTCGTATACATTGTGGACACCACTGGCCTGAAAATTCTTAGTTGAAGGAAAAAGAAATCCAAAATCCTTGAATTATAAGAACACTAAAAGCATCAAAATGATAACAATTTTGCCCCTTTAACACCAAAAGATCAACTGATTTTTTTTTTCTCTTGGAGTTGACCTTTATTTAACCCATGGCATGCCAAAAGTTATGGCCTGAAGCAATTTTTTCAGTGACTGTCCTGACTAGGGACAAGAATAGACATCTCACTCACCCTGTCTCTGAATCATCATTCCATACCATTACTGATATAATCAGTCTAACAAAGAAAAACATTTTTCAACATTTAGAAGACACTAAAATTTACTATTGAATTATTTATTTCCTCCATTTCAAATATATTCAGATCTGTAAAATGTTTTCAAATTCAAAAATTATGAAATTTTTTCTTCAAAGTTTTTATTAAGCTCTTCAATAAAACATTTCTATTCAGTTACACATAAAAAATAATGAGCTGATTGTGCCTGCATCATAAAAAGCTAAAACCATTTCCTTTGATCAGTTGACTACCTGCTGGCATCTTTTCCTAATGGAGAAATTAATTTTAAGGCTTTGTGGTACCACGTTTGCCCCCTATGTAAGTCCTGCACCCATACACAATTGTTCAGGGCATTCTCACTATTTTGAATGTAATAAATGAGGTGTATCTAAAGAATTTAAACATGATTAGTAGTGTCTAACACTCTTCCTCTTACAGAAACAAATTCAATAGTTGCATATTATGAAAGATTACAAGAGGAAAGAGAAAAGTGCAAAGGTACAGTAGGAGGTATTTAATTTTGAGATTAAGAATTTATGGCTATAAGCACTGAGAGGCACATCTGTGAGTTATCCAAGGGAGAATGCAGATTCTCTCGAGGTTTATAATGACACAAATAGTTAGATTTCTGGGCTGGCATGAATGGGATCAATTGTTATAGGTAGGAAGCATAATAAAATAATTATTTGTGTAGAAAAGTCTAGCTCAAGGATTTCTACAAAAAACTTTCAATGACAACAGTATTTATATGAGCATAATTTAATATTAGCCCAAGTATTTTATTGTGGATCATCTTTACCTGTTTTTATTTCCTGAGCAGCACTGATCTTTAGAAAGTCAATAAAAAATGAATCAATATCTACCATACATTGAGCACTTTACTAAGCATTTTATTTTTTATATTCTTCAATAAATCTATTTATTAATGCTTCCCATATTTACCAACTAGAAAAAAAGCTGAAACTCAACAACGATAAGTAATTTGCTTCATGCTACACATTTAGGAAGTGATATATTAAATCCAGATAAGTTTGACTTGAAAACAAATACCCCTAAACTCTTCATTATACAGAAAAATAGTATTAGCAATAATTGAGAAAAACATGTATCCAGCCAATGCAATAGGTCCAGAAAGATAAATATGAATTAAAATTAATTTTTAAATATGCAGTTATTAATTGTAAATGATACAAAAAATCTACATAGAAAATCTAAGAGAAACAATAAGAAAAATGAAATGAGAGTTTAAACAAAATAAATTTAATGAATTAACCAAATCATATGCACAATATTTTGAATATACATTAAAAAGCACTGAATTATATACTTTAAAAGAGTGAATTTTATTGTATGTAAATTGTATCTCACTAAAAAGTTAAAGAAAATGGTTACACTAACAAGTTAATATGGGGTGAAATGAAGACTATTCACTGATAGTGTAAATGTAAAAATATGAACAATTTTCCTAGAAGGAAGTTTTATTTATCAAAATACAATTATTATATATTTTTAAATCTATTTAAAGAATTAATCAGAGATGTGGCATTATGTGTATATACAATAAAATTTATTACAGTCTTGTTTAAAATCAGTCTCACAAAAGGAATTTAAATAGTGGAAACTATATAAATCCAGAAATTTCTAAACATAGCTTGATACCTCCATATAAAGTCATGGTTCAGAATAGTTAATTACTTAGAAATGTTTACAATATTAAGTAAAACAGAAAAGATATAAAAAACAAAAGAAACCAAAGGTTAAGAAGAAACTAGAGCTGCAGTGAATGGTATTGAGAGAAGAGGAATTTTTTGCAAAAATATATTCAATAAGATAAAGGGAGTTGATGCAAAGGTGCACCCGGGTCTAGGAAAAAATTCTTATATTTGTTGGTGGAGAATAGGCTGTGACTGGTAAAACAGGGACTCAAATGCTTTCTAGTTTGTTCTGTATTTGTAGAATTCCTATGTTTCAGGGAAGAAGATGGGATGCTATTCCACAACACATTTCTCGGATAACCAAGACTTCTCCCTCCATGCAACCTTTACAAAAGCGTCTTTTTCTCCATGGAATTTTCTTTTTCTAGATTTTGACTTGGATGGCTCCTGATGCACATTCCACATTCATGTCTTCACTGAAAAGTCACTAGTTCAGTCAGGCTTTCTCTGCCCATTCATAGCAATGTGGCATCACCTGGGAATTTGTTGGAAAGACAGAATTTCATGCTCCACCCAAGACTTGCTGAATTTGATTCTGCATTTTAACAACATCCCCAGATGATTCTCATGCACACTAAATTTTGAGAACCATTGTCCTTACAGTCTGTCATATACTCCATTTGAATTCCCTGCATCATTTTTTCCATAGCACTTTTGCATATCTAAAATTATTTCTTGGCTTTCTTAAATGTAGTTTCATTAGCGTAGAATTTGTTTTGTCTTTTTGTCTGTATTCACATTTCCTAAATATGGCTTAATGTACTGCTGGAACCCAATGAATATTTGTTGAATGAAAGTACAGAATAGGAGAGGTATAGTTCAGTAATTTTGATTGAAGAAATGTCATTTTATATCTTTAATATCTAAATAACTGTATTTGGTGCCTCAACCATTGATAAAAGAGATAGGAGCTAATAAATTGTATTCCAACCCAATGCATCATGTGCCTGTAGTATTTACTGGATCTATTAAAAAAAAATCCTAACTAATAACTTTCAGAAGGATAACCAGTATTTATGTAAAAATAAAAGTGGGTTGCTCAAAAAGTTAGAGAATCACCATATGACTCAGCAATTGCTCTTCTATGTATATGCCCAAGAGACTTGAAAACAGATGTTCAAACTAATCTTACACTAAAGTTCACAGTAGGATTATTCATAAGAGCCAAAAAAGTAGAAACAACTCCAAATGTTTATCAACAAATGAATAAATCTGAAAAATGAGGTTTATACCCTCAATGGAATATTATTCAGCCATAAGGGAATAAAATATCATTAATGTTACAAAACAAATGAACCTCGAATACATTCCATTAAGTAAAAGAAGCTCAGATACAAAAAGCCGCATATTGTCACATATTGCAAAAGCCACATATATGAAATGTCCAGAATAGGCAAATTCATAGAAACAAAAAGTCAATTAGTAGTTGTCAGAAGCTGGAAGGAGGGAGAAATGGGGAGTACCTGCTAACGAACACAGAGTTTCTCTATGGGGTGATGAAAATATTCTGCAGTTAGAGTAATGATGGTTGACCTCATTGCGAATGTACTGGAAGTCCCTAAATTGTACACTTTAAAATGGTTAAGATGGCGAATTATAGGTTATGTGAATTTCACTTCAACAAAAAATAAATACATAGAAGTAAATTACTATTTTAAGACATAGTGGCACTAAAATACACTGATTTGCTATCCAGAAATTTTGTTTTACAGAGTCAGTATTTCAGAGGTCAGGGTTCCGAATGATTAATATTATGTGATGATTATCTTTCAGATAGAGATAAGACAGGGAAATAAGGTAAAAGAAATGAGTCTGGGATTTGCCTAAGCCAGGACTCAAATTCCTTTGATCCTTGGCTAAAAGCCCTGATTGGTCCAAAAGGTCAAATGGAAAGGAAAAAGCAGTCAAGAATAAATCAGTAAAATAAAAAATTCATTAAAATATAGCTATTGGGAGGAAAGGAAATAACCTTCCTTTCTTCTACTAAAGAGTGAATTGACAACCTAATTTTCTGAACAGGTAACAAATGTATAGCTGTAGCTAGGTGCCCAGAATTTCTTCTCTACAGGGAAATGTTGGAAATAAATTAAGGAGGAGTCTTCAGACTTACAGAAGCTACTGAAATTGTAATTGTTGTTACAATTGCAAGGGTTTATTAAAGATTATCAGGAAACTTGGCATTAAAAAAGTATTTGGATAGATAAGACCCCTGTTTGCACTTTAAGCCTTTACTGTTAATTACATGTTACTGTGACTAAGCACTTCAAAAGTGACTTTTATGAACTGTGCTATTATTTCATTTAATAAGAACTTGTTAGAAAGTCACAGGTTAACAAAAGTTCATTAATAAGTTGAATGTTTGGAACTCAGGAAGCATTTCCCCATGGAGCAATGTTAGCCATGGTGGTTAGGTTTCTATGCAAGCAGGGTCTAAGAAATCAGGTAAGCCTTACACACCTGCTCTCATAACACTAAACAGCACACTACACGTTTTAAAAGATTTCCGTGGAAACATCCATTCAGCATTCTGGGACCAAGACATCTCTTCCCTCCACTGCATTAGTGATGCTGATTTATTCATTCATTCATCACTGAATCACTTGTTCAACAAGCATTGGCAGTGCCTGCTAGGTACCAGGCCTTTAGCAAGTTGTATTCCTTTTAATCTGCCAGGTAGCAGTCTTTCTCCAACTTGGAGGAAGCAACCATTGGCTTAGCATAGGAACTCCAGCATAATGAGAAGCAGAAGATGAAGCTCTAGGGCAAGTAGAAGCAATGAAGGTTGAGGACAACTGGAACAAGGTGATGGCAGGAAAACGATCCTTCAGCCAAACTGCCTGTGCCCCTCTCCCCCATTTTCCTCATCGTGGCCAACACTGGTGTTAGTGTGGAAACCTCTAGTAAATGACACCAATAAATGCCAGCTATGTGATAGATGTCCTTTCCTGCTTCATTCTCCCGTAGAGCAGTACCCAGGATTGGGAAATACCAAGGAGCCAAACAAGCATGAGGACTGAGACCTACATTTTTTTAACCAATCCCTTCATCTTACTTGAGAGTACAAATCAAAAAAAAAATAGAGAAAGGAAAACATTAATGAACATATATCCATAGGTATGAATGTTATATATCAAGGATTATGTGAAACAAAAACAAGCAATTGCTGAACTCACATTTAAAAAAAAAAAAAAGTACAAAGTTACCAACTAACAAAGATCACCACCTAGTGGCCCCAGCAAGATAACTGCACTTGAGCAAGATGCATTAAAAGTCAAAAATACTGGGGATTTGTTACAGGAGTGTAAGATAACATTGAAGCCTCTCCTTCTGTCCCTTGAATCCAGCCTCTCCTTTTTTTCATTCTGAGGCAGGTTCTCTTAGTTTATGATTCCAGTTTGTCCTTAAAGCATTCTATTTGCAGTTACCTTTATTTTAATCTTTGCAATTAACTACTTTGTAATCCTTTGAGTTCCTCATCATTTATGATATACTATAAGCCCCTCTGTGTCTTGTCTGAAATAGTGGGTTTAAACATCATTTTTTTCATGCCACTTCCCTACAAAAAAAACCTGAATGCTTACGTGGACCCTGTTGTCACTTCTAGCAAGCCTGGTCTAACCTGCTTATCCCCACAATCCACCTTTACAGACATAATGACTGCCCAAAGGGCTGCTTTCTTCACTGATGCTTCACCACCCTCAAATCTCAAACATAACCACCCTTTTAATCTATCTATGAGTTCTCTTATCCAACTCAAAGTCCACCTTTTTATAACTTTTCTCCTACTGTTCCTACCATGTTCACCTTTTTGTTCTCTAAGTTCTTACATTCATGGTTATTAACACCAAGTTTATGACTGAATTATTATCTAAAGGTTTTATGAGTATCATGTCTGCAAAGGAAGTTCCATGGTTTAAATGTGTCTATATATGCCACAAATCTCAGCATGGTATTAAACATAACATGAGAGCTCAATGAATAAATGACTGATTTAAAAATGGATAGATAAGAATTCCTGCAATTAAAGGACTTTTAGTGGTCTGTGGGTAGGTGACAAGGAAAGAAGGAGAGTACACAGTCGGGAAAGATTGCTGGAACTACATTCCATGAGTGGAAAAAGATTAATTTTATCCACCTTTATTATGTAAAATGCCAGTGACAAATGCAATAGAAAAGTATCTCCCAAAATGCCAGGATACATTTAAACATATTCCAAAATATATAGTACAATATAACCACGAAAGTTTTCAATGGAATATAGTTACTTTTGGTGCAGACAATGACAGAAGCTCATTCAGACAAAGAGACGGAAAAACGAGAAAAAAGAAATTGTTATTAAACAGTTAATGAAATGTTAACTTGCATTCTAAGGTAGGACAAAGTTTTACTTCTTGGGCAGCAGCAGAAAGCCTGCTCCAGGGATGTGAATTACAGATACATTAGGCAGCTGCACTCTAGAAATAGCAAGACTGGGAGAAAGTTCTATGGACTCAAACTTTGGCATATAATTCAACCAACTTTGAATGTGAATGGAAATATTTTACCCCCAAAATGTGAATAATAAAACAAATAAAATATTAAATAATCTACTCAAACGAAGAAGTCTGCAGAATAAGTAATGTGAACTTGAAAAATCTCATTAAGTGTCACCAGAATTCTATTTCTAGTGTAACGGCAAGTAGTTTTATAGCTAGGTCTCCAGTAAAATAATTAGACTATTTTAAGGGGTAGCAACTGACTCTATCTTGAGGAGAGGAAAGAAAATGCTTTTCCTATGTAAATTTTTCCCCCAGTTTTTCAAACTGACATTTTCAAAGGCATCATAGAGGACAGTTACTTATATGATGTATATATTGCTGTTTTACCCAAAGGACCACCATGTATGCAAGGCGCTATGCAAGCTATGGTGGAGGTACACAAAGAATGTAAATGGCATGCATTATATCCTAAAGTATCTTACTAGGGTGAGAAGACCCATATGTATTCAACAGATAAATAATTCCATGATTAATTTTTAAGTAACTATATTATGCAGATATCCTGCATTTTCATACTTCAACAAATATTGAAGGCCCTCAGTTAGAAAGATGTTATACTAGATGTTTTGTGAGTACAAGGTAAATCCATTACTCAACTGGCCCTCAGCAACAGTGAGTCTAGTAAGAAATAGACAACAGGTACTTCGATAGAGACGAGATTACTTGATAAAGAAGTATAATTTGTTATTTATCTTAAAATGCAGGTGTGGTTTAAGTATGCAGGGTCTCAGGGTATTAGAGAAAGCACGAGAGGCAGATTTATCACATACAAAGGCACAGAGTTGATAAAGCAAGGATGGATATGAAAACATTAGTTCATTCCTTTTACTGTGATGTATAAAAATGTGACATGAAACAATAGGAAATGATGTTGGAAAGCTGAATTAGAACTAGACTATGAAGATATTAAATTCCAAGTTAAGAAATTTGGCTTTAATTTATCAAACAAGGAGTCATGGAAATTTTTGAGCAGCTAAGTAAGACCATCATGGTTGTGCTTTGGAGCTATTAGTCAGGTAGCAATGCATGAATTGGTCTTGAATAAGGAAGCACGGAGAATACATTCATTTAGAAAAGAGGTAAAGTTGGCAGAATGTATGGTAGTGACCAAGACAGAATGGAAAGGACAATTCCAAGAGATCCTACAGAGACAAACAATTGACTGAGACCTGGTTGATTTGATTAAATATAAAGAGGTATCAAGGATAAACTCAAAACTAATGCCATAGAGAAACGAAGACCAAAAGAGAGTAAGGCTGGTTTCTCGGGGGATTGGATGATTTCATTAAGATATATTTGCAGCTTGAAGTGCCTTTCAGAAGAAAATATCCAGCTGAGAGTTAACAATATTAAACAATTGAAGTGAAAGCTAAGTTGTGATTTGCAAACCATCAAGAGACAATGTAAAAGAACTGAACAAACTGAAATCTCAGAGCTTGTACAGGACAGTAAGGAGAGCCAACCTGATACCACAGAGGTCCAGTAGTGAAAATAGATCATGAGAAAATGTGACTAGAATCAGCTAGCTTCCCACATCCCCATTCTGCATTTAGTCTTCATCAAATATGATAGGGATTTATATGTTGGAGAATTTAAGTCAAGCAGTATAAAAACCTCCCAATAAGAAAGGCATAGGGAAAAAAACTCAGAAGAAAATACGAAAACATGTTTGGGGATTAAAAAAAAAAAACAAAAAACAAAGCCTGAAATTAATAACCTCAAAATAAAACAACATATTTTATGAAATAAAAATCCAGATGCACTAAAAATGGACAAATCAATTTTTTACGAACTAAATAAATGTAAGAGACCATCTTAAAACACAGAAATAAAAGAGGTTGTTGGAAATAAAAGAAGGGGAAAAAAAAGGAAAAGGTTCAATCAAGGAAGTATAACATTAAGTAAACTACTAGGAGTCCCCAAAAGAAAATAAAAAAGGAGAAGAGATGAAAAAAGAATAAAGGCATTTTTTTAAGAACTGAATTTCATTAGTTTCCAAGTGGAAAAGGCCATCAAGCACCTAGCCCAAGAGATAAAAGAAGGAACACTATCAAGACATTTTAGTGACAAAAAGAACGCAATGCGATGCACCCTCAAAATCTGAGGGAAAATGATTTTTAGTATATAATTATTAAATTAGTAATTAGGGAGGAGTATGGATAGAAAAAAGACGTATTCAAAAAGGTGAGATCTTAAAATTTTATTTCCCTTGTATGCTCCTTTGATCTACTACTGAGTGATATACCCCAGTCAACTGAGGGAGTAAACAGAAAAGGAGAAGGGTACTATTGAAAAAATAAAAACTGTTTCAACCAAAAGAGAACAAATGATATCTAAAGAACCACTGTACCCTGGGTATACACAACAACCTGTCCAGATATTGGGACAAGAGAATGAAGGACTCCTGAAAAAAAAAAAAAAACCTTTTGACAAAATAATTAAATAAATAAATATTGCCAAATATTTCTTCCAAATCTCCAATGGTAGTAGATTTCTGCTTTATTAGTTTTTGCCTTCATTTCAATCTTCCTGACTAGTTTTGACTTAGATGAAACTCCTGAAAACCGTACATGTCTGGACTTTGTTTTTTCATCTGATGTAATAATTTATGTCATTTAATTGATGAGAATAATCTGTTTACTTTTACTGAAAGCACTGACATATTTGCACTTGCTTCCATTGTCTTTTCTCTGTTTCTATTCTTTTAGTGTTTAGCAAAAGTATTTACCTCTAGACTTTCTAACAAATCCCTATTTGTTCTATTTTTTCTTTGCCTTTAAGCACTGTAAGACAACTCATTGAATTACTCATTGAATCCATCTTCTCATTTTGCTATTACCACCAGGAAACACACATCTCAAACTATCAATAGTAAAAGTTTGTTTTGTCCTCAATCAATGACATTGAGGCAAAGTCAAATGTCTAAAAAAGTTTTACACAATTACTCTCCATTTCTGTAAGTACTGCAGATCACTAACAAGAAATGCATCCACAGGTACAGATCAAATGATCATACTTTGAGAAGCACTGGTCTAGAGTTTTAGTTTAGCTTTGTTTTATAAAAATACAAATTAGTTATTTTAGATAAACAATAGTTAAATTGGTATATTGACATAGTTTGTCATTTTTGTGTTCATCATTATTTCTTATAAACCGTATCTTCCCCTGGCATCAATTGTATTCTTGTTGAATAACTCTTTTAGTTATTGTATGTGTAAAAGTTGATTTACTTTGCCCTCATCATGAAGTGTCATCTTAGCTAGGTATAAAATTTTAAATTAATAATTATTTTCTCATTACTACTCCATTGTCTTCTAGCTTCTATTTTTGTCAATGAAAAGTCTTCAGTCATTCTATTTCTCATTCCTTTTAAGGTAATCATTATTTTCTCTTACTAGCTTGAAATATTTTTGCTTTATATATTGTTTTTCTGGGTGTGAATTTAACCTGTTTTAACTTCCTGCGTATGTGGAATGTGGTTTCAAATTAGTATGCCCATAGCTTTAGCTTTATTGACTATTTTGCATTTTACATGAGAGCATGTTTAGTTTGTGCAGTAGAAAACTTCTGCACTTTGAGTTACTGCTTTTTTAGTAGCTGATCTTTTCTCTTGTGGTTTCTGGCTGGCTTTAGCAGTATATTTAGAAAAGCTTTATAAATTCAAAGACTGTACATATATTTAGATGGGTTAAAAAAGAGTAGTTTGACAAAAATATTGATAGGTATATGTACAAAGAATAACATAGAAGTGGGTGTGGGTGTGACTGGGCTAGAGAAGGCAACATAGATAAGCCATAACATTATGAATTGGTAACATGGAGGATGAGCCATTACTTAGAGATATAAGGGAAACAGGCTCAAATTTCTTTCACATAAGTTGCCTTTATGTTGGCACATCATATTTCATTAAGCATACAGAGAGCATTAAATTTCACTGTGTATTAAAGATAATATCATAATCACCAAGGCTCACCAAGAAAATAGTAAATGAGCAAAATCTAGAAAACAACCCTCCTTGTGTGATATTTTTCTTGCTAACTTTGCATTCCCAATATTCTTACTTTTTTTTTTTTTTTTTTTTGACACTGATCTCACTCTGTTGCCCAGGCTGGAGTGCAGTGGTGTGATCTCAGCTCAAGGCAACCTCTGCCTCACGGGTTCAAGCAATTCTCCTGCCTCAGCCTCCTGAGTAGCTGGGACCATACAAGTGTTCAAGGCCAGCTTGCCCAACATGGTGAAACCTCATCTCTACTAAAAACTCAATATTCTTATGTTTTATAATTTCTGAAGATAGTTCTTAGCCAAATTGTGGAGAAGAAGGGTACCATCATTCTTCCAGATGCCTTTTTTTTAATGTACATTTTCCCCTTCAGTGGTGGCTTCCTATCACTGTAAACTTCCAGTGCTCTCCTTGCCCTCATACTATGATGTTAATAATTCACTCATTTTTTTTCTGCATTCCCGTCTATATCACTATATTCCTGCCACCATACATGCAAGAACATACACACACACACACACACACACACACACAAACTTACTTAAAAAAGTTTTTTTGTTTCTCTTTTCCAGATTTGAAGCTCTTTTCACTAGAAATCTCTGATTAACCAATTGTGGGGTGTGTTGTTTTCTTTTGTAAGTTTCCTATACTCTCACTAACATTGCACTTATCACAGGGTGCTAGAAGCTTGTTTTCTTATCCATTCGCTAGCTAGACTACAAATTCCATGAGAGCTGAAGCCTAATCTGTCTCTTTCATTGTTATCCTAGACATGCTGTTTATGGAAGCATGACAAATACATAAGCAAACATCTAAGCAAATGGCAGAATTTTATCAAACACAGGGAGAAGAAGATGAAAATGGTAATATGGTAACCTACAAGAAAAAGTAACACTACTCAGTTAAAACTTAGTGAAAGTGCTATGAAGAGACTGATAAGACACAAGTGGTCAGAAACTTGAGTTTAAAAACATATAAATTTCCAGATAATCATTCCAGTTACCTCATTTAGAGCTTACTTATGTGTCTTCAGTACTGCTGTCTTTATTCTGCACAACATTTCTCTTTTGGGGTAGCGTGGTGGGGACAGAGTTTCCCTCTGTTGCCCAGGCTGGAGTGCACTGGCATGATCCTAGCCTCCTGCAGTGTCAACCTCCTGAGCTCAAGCAATCCTCCTACCTCAGCCTCCCAAGTAGCTGGTACCATGGTAGCTGAGCCACCATGCCAGGTTAACTTTTTATTTTTTGTAGAGGTAGGGTTTCACCATATTGCCCAAGCTGGTTTCAAACTCCTAGGCTCAAGTGATTTTCCCATTTTGGCCTCCCAAAGTACTGGGATTATAGGCACAAGCCACTGCACCTAGCTTGCATTATATTTCTCAAAGATGTTCCTTCATCTTCATTCCCTTTGAAGACTCTGTCTAGGTTAAAATTTTCTAAAAAGTAGTAGACACACAAATTTATGTGACATTATATAGACGAACTTTCCTTTTACTTTAATAAAATCTACATTAGTGTGTATTAGTACTAATTATATTTGGTACATTTAAGACTCAAGATCTCATTTATATTATTGCTTATGTGCAGCAAATTTTTAAAAGTAATTTGATTTATAAATAATTATTAAATATACAATATAGTTAAAAAACAGAGATGACTGCATTTTCTCATCTTATGTAAACTGGGCCAATATGCCATCAATGTCATTCATACCCTTGTGGAAATAATTAATAAATATTTTAGACAGGGTAGAAACCATGTGCCTTTGAACAGGGTGCAAAGACCAGTCACCGTAGACTTCCTTATGAGATAATAGGAACTCACTAATTAGGACTAGTCTGTAAATCAGCTAAAATTCACGAACAATTCTATAATCCATAACATAGGTCTTTATCTTAGTCACAAAGATATCACGAAAGTTTATATCTAGAACAGATTTCTCATTTACTAATTTAGTAACTTTATATATATTATAAAAGCAAGTGTTATATTATGTTTTTATTACTTTTAACTAATTGGATACAAAATACTGCCTTATAGCCTTAGTCTTCAAAAATAAATTAAAAAAATAAAGTAATGGTTTTAATTAGCTACTGTTCATTGTCTATAGTTAAACATATTTTTTCTAGAAAACATGAGTGCCCTTGAAAAAATTGTTTCCTCAAGTATTTGTTCCATCTTGTTTTTATCATCATCTCCACTTCCCATAAAGAGTTTGCTAAGCAAAGATAAAATTTAGATTAGCCTCTGCCCTAAGAGGTACCCATTGCAATGATGATTTACAGTATTTAGTACCCTTGAGATGTTAAAGCGTATTAAATATAAAGTGAATTGAGATGAGCTTTTCCCACAGGGGCACAATAAATAGTAAGATCCAGGTACTTAATTATTGTTGCCACTTTCTGCACTCCTAAAAATTTTCCTTTGAAGTTTTACTCTTGCTATAATCATATTAGGTCATTATGCTTCACTTTATGCTCCAAAAATCTGTAAAGCACATTTGATGGCGAGGTCAGAATGGTTGCCTTTTTTTTTTTTCCATCATAAAGTATGCTGTTTCCCCTAGATCAGCAAAACATGCATAGCAGGTGATAAGATGTACTGCAGAGAGGCCAACGGCATCATTTTAAGGAATTAGTGCATAAAGTTGGTCTACGAGTCAAAGAAATGTATGTAATAAAAATTATTCATGAAAACCCCCTAACTCAACCATAAACCATATCCTTTAGTGTTGTTTATACAGCACTGTTCAAAATGCTATTTCTCACTGTGTTCTTAAGGATTTGAACAAATTGCTACTTCTTGGGTTTGGCATCAGGTAAATTAGTTGGGTATTCAGGTCTACATTGAATTTTTTTAATATGCAAAAAAGATCAAAGCTTAGAATATTATCAGCTAAGTATAATTCTCAAAAAACTGAATGTGCTCAAAGGTCGGGTCTAATAAAGTTAATAAGTTTTACGGCCTCATCAAAGGCAATCCTTTAAAGTTGGGATTGTTTTTGTTAACTCTGAGTACAATGGCAGTGAAGAATATAATGACTGACTAGCAGTTTGGTGCCACTGCCTTCATTCATAAAAAGGCACATGCAATTTTATTCACCATTGCTTTTGCACAGTAAGTGTAAATATCAAAACTGTGAAAATGGAAAATAACATTTTACCAATAAAATGAAAATAATTTTGACATTGTGGGCCTCCTGAAAAGGTTTTAGGAGACATTTGGGAACCACAGATCATTCTTTGAGAACTATAGCATTAAAACAACTTTTAAACAAGCTATAGAATATTAGCTGGAAAAAGTGAGAAGTCTTCTCCTGAAATGGCAAAGTGTCATAAAATTTTGTTGTGAATGTTTACAGTGAATATTTCAATTAATATTCATATAAAAATTTCACCAATGTTGTTTTTTATCTTTTATCTCATTTATCTGTCCTCTTTTCAGTGCATTGTCGACCTTATAGCTTTGTCTGATTAATTTTTAAGCATTACTTCAAAATAGTTTTACAACTAGTTTAGAAAAGAAATTCATTATTACAGTACTTAAAAAGGAAATAAATGTATGTAATAAAAGCTATCATCTATTTTTAAGGTGCTTATAATCTTTTTAGTTTTTGTCAATTTTCCAAAGTTCTATAGTGACAAAGAGTGATTTAATTTTTGTTTGTTTATATCACAATACCTTATGTTTAGATTCTCAGTAACAAAACTACCAACATTTGTTATGTATCAAATGAAAATAATTATTTCCTTAATTAGAAAAATTTCTGACCAGGCATGGTGGCTCACACCTGTAATCCCAGCACTTTGGGAGGCTGAAGCAGGCAGATGACTTGAGGCGAGGAGTTCGAGACCAGCCTGGCCAACAAGGTGAAACCCCGCCCCTACTAAGAATACAAAAATTAGCCAGACATGGTGGCACATGCCTGTATTTCCAGCTACTTAGGGGACTGAGGAACCCCACGAGGTGGACATTGTAGTGAACTGAGATCACGCCCCTGCACTCTAGCGTGAGTGACAGAGCAAGACTCTGTCTTGAGAACAAAAAAAAAAAAAAAAGCAGGCAGGAAATTATTTGCCAATAAATAATTTCTGAGAAACATAATTTGATCATTTAAATCAAAGACTTTTCATGCCATTCTTGTTGATTTCCCAAAAACATACCCTTTTCTTTCCTGACTAAACTGTACTTTAAAATAATTAAAAGAAAATTTACCTCTTTGCTTCTCATGTTCTTGTGTTATTTTTCAGAGCTTAACCATGGTACTGTAGTAAATGCTGAAACTTTATGAAGAGCAGCTTTTTAGATACCTAAGACATCTTTACGATTAGAGAGCAATGTTTATGAAGTAGAATACTGTTGAAATAATTAAGCAGGTAAAAGAGAAGAACAGGTCCTAAGCAGTAATAATGCAAAAAAGCAACAACAAAAAATTAGATCAACATAAGCTCCTGATGTGTAATCGTTGACAGAAAAAGCCAGCAAACCAAGCCAAGCGATAGCAGGCCAGTCAATCCAGACTAAAAGCTTAAGCTAAAAATAACTGCCTCACTAGGTCTTTGTAGAAAAATTCTACATGCTAAGGATGTCAACTTAAATGTGTCTGGTTTATGAATAAGAATATTTAAGAACAAAGGCCGCATACATTAAAAGAAATAAAATTATTATAAAAGACTGAGTCAAGTAAATGATCTGTGTAAGTTCAGAAACTTTTAGATTAAATAGTTGAAAAGCTGTGAAACTAGAATGACAGCTTTTATCCTTTATCATATTTAAAGCAGGGTGTCTATGCTTGAATTCTGTTCTCATGCCAGATATAAAAAATAAGAATAAAAAGAAAGAGGGAAGGAAAATGTGTACTATATATTGCTGCTTCTAAATCAATTACATATCGTACACAAATTGAATCACCTCTTACTTAAAAGTTAATCAGAAACATTGCTATACACAGAAAGGAACTGTTTTCCATCTAAATTCTAGTTCAAACTCTTCCGTTTGGGTCTCTGAAATTATTTTTATTGACTTATTTTTATTACTTTTACGCATCAAGAGTACATGTTGTTAATTTTGAATCATTTATTTTTGAAGAAAAAAATACATGAGAACTTTGAGACTAACAACATTGTGAGCATCACTGTATGAAAAATTAAAGTCTTGTTTGTCTTTTTTGATGACTGCATTAAGTATATGAACCCAAATACTTTCTCTAATTATACACATCTTGCAAATATGTTCATATTAATGGAAAACAAATGGTATGATGTAGCTTTGTGGTAGAGTGGCAATAAATGCACCAATCTATACTTAAAGTATTAAATAATGTTATAATACTGGCCTTTGAAACCAAAATAAATGTCTTATTTATAAAGAATTAGGAAATCCTCTTCAGCTCCGCTCAAATACGTTGCACATTTGAATAATGCCAGTCTCTGTAGGACTTGATATTGGACTATGAATATTTGACCTAGAATGTCATTAACAACTTATACATTTTAAAATCACGTTTTGAAACGCGGCAAAACTAAGATTGTAGTGAATTTAATTTCAAAGTCATACTATCCCTCCTTTTATGCTGTATGTGGTAATCCTTGATTTTTTTGCACTGATGCTAAATGTTAATGAACAGAGCTACCGTGTACCATTTCACCTGGAGCAATGAAAACATTAAAATCTCTTTAGAAGCCTGAATAAAACTTTATTTTATAAATATAATCCATGTTAAAGCTCCACCGTTTCACTGTACTTTTGAAATAAGGGCACATGGAAAATATGGAAGCGTTTCCTTTGAGATAGCTAACTAAAGCTACAAAATGAGCACGGTACAGCATTTCCAAGGAACATGGTTCAAAAGTTGTACGATTACTACTAAGGTTGTTTTATTCTCTACCACATTTGGAACAGGAAGTCTGTGTTGTTCTTGAAGAATTCTGAAAAGCAATGTCACACTCTGATGACCTCTTCTCCTCATTAAAACGTTCCCAAAGACAGCGCTCTGCATGATGTTTTGTAGCTTCAGCAGCCATGAACTAATTTGTACCTCTTATTTTGATCATGCACTGGTGAAAGCACCAAACAATATTTTTCTTTAAACACAGAGAGGTCTTTCAACAGCTCAGCATGCACTTCTACCCTCTTTTTAATCTTGGAGCACCTATTTATTTGCTCTTTTCACCACTAAATCTTCTTTGCTCCTTTCTGCCCCCTGCAAAGTGGCTAGTTAAAAATCTTCAGTGTTTTTTCTTCATAGGCTTAAACCATTAAAAGGGTATTACCATAAAAACAGAGATGAGGGCTTATAGATATAGTAAGAAGAGAATTTGCATTTCTAATTTTTAATCCAATTATACTAAGATAATATTTATTTAGTTACTACCTTTCTATGATGTGTATGATCACTAAAACCAACATGAAAAAAAATATTGCTTTAGAAAATTAGTTTTTAGGTTTCTCTGCAAAGACTAGTGCCTCATAGTAAATATTAGAAGACTCTTTTTAAAGCTTATTTGTATGTATATGACTCTTTTATTTTCCATACTTCTGTGCTTCCTTTGGTTCAGTTATGGATATATATATCACCAAGAAGTGCTGTGATTATTGTATGTAGTGTATAGGAATTTGATTTCTAAGCCATGCATTTAATTTACTCAGAAAAAAAAGAGGAGAGGGACTACAGTAAAATGACATTAGTAATGAATATGACTTTTTAGTCAGTAATATTATTAACTCTATTAATGAAAACAATTCTAAGCAATTTAATAATTCAAAAGTATTGTTTTAAAATGTATATTAATTAGAGTTACATAAAACTTAATATATGTATCTGCTAACAACTGAATAAATTATAGTAGATTTCATCAAGCCAGTGGTATATCTGTAAATAGAACTACTGATACGATTTCAGGTCTAGTTAGGGAGAAATGTACCATTATATACTAATATATAGATTATTTCTCATCATGAAAAATTTGTTTGCACAAAATATATTTACTGAACACATTGGATTTCCCTTAAATAGCTTGAAGTGAATAATGTAAACATTTCACTATTAATAAATTATAATATATTTTCAATCTCGATAGAAAATTGAATGTTAATATTAGGTTATTTATAATGTTGACTCATTAACTTTTAAATTTAAAGAAAATCAGTTGATTATTGAACACTGTCCTATATAAAGATGCAAGTCACACATAATAATTTCTCAATTTAATTGTAAAACTAAACATTTGTAAGAAGAAATAACAAAAAAGTGTCATTTATGATGATATCATCAATATTTAATTTTAGTGTCATTTAAGATTTTTCCAAAATAAAATTAATTCAATCAATGTTATCAAAATAAATTATGTGACTTTTTAAAGTCACCATATCTAATTCATTGATCTCTTTCGCTATTCCAAATCTCTTCTTAATGAATCATTTTTCAATGGCAAACTATAATGTGTAGAAACTGTTAATTTCATATAATATTCCTCCAAATTTAATCAATATTTGATATTTAAAATTGTTTCTTCAATAAATTTGTCTTTGGCTAATTTAATCAATAAATTTGTCTTTGGCTAATTTAATCCTAAAACTTTACCACATTTCCTGTCGTGTCTCTATCATATCTTAAACATCATTTCTGCATCAACATGGGCTTCAGAGCAACCAGCAGTTATCACAAATTTTCTTGATGATCTTTTCCCCCAAGGTAAGAGACTTACCAAGTTGTTTTAATTTGTGTTTTAAAATATTTTTTTAAAGCATCTGAGATATTCAACCCTAAGTTGTATTTATGTTTCTGTGTCTTTATATTTGACAGGTCTAGTTTGAGACTTGAAAAATGCTTACCTATGGACTTCTAAATCCTCAAGGGAAAGAAATAAATGCACACAGTGCCAGCTTTCTGGGGTCCCCTTAGCTGCTCAAGTATTGTTTTTCAGCTTTGTTTAATAAACTCAGAGAGACTTGGATAGGCCTTGACAGTGACCCTCTGGTAAACTTGAGCAGGTATTTCATGTATTTAAACCTTAACTTTCTCAACTCTGAATTGGGTTTAAAGATTCTATTCTACAAGGTTATTAAAATGATTAGAAATGATATATGTGAAGAAGATGGTTAGGGTAGATGCTAACTGGTAGCTATTCTCTGTTGACAGCTTAACTGAGTTTCCCCAAACATTGAGAAATTTACACACACTGCATCAACAGTGAAATTCTACTAGAAGGTTTCAAATGTCAAGAAATCTTGGCTTTTTAGTTCGCAAGTCATCTTACCTTCCTATGAATTTATAAAATTTGAACTAAATACCTAAGACATTTTTATTGATAATTAAATGATACTTGTGAAAACCTTTTGCACAGTATTAAATACTTTAGTAAATAAAAATAATATGAATAAATAAATATAAATTTGAATATGAAATGAATATGAATAAAATAAATGAAAATAAACAAGGATTCTAGATTTCCAAAACAGTAGAAATGTCATTTAACTATGTACTTTATATGTGAAAGTAAAGAGATTCAGACAGTCTTTCCCGAGGTCGTATACCTAGCCAAATACAACATACATAGGTAAATCTGCCTCTCAAAGGTTGATAATGAGATATTTTCCATCATGTACAGGATCTATTAAATTAAAATCTAACACTGCTGCAATAAACTAGATGAAGTGTAATCAAGTAATATAAGTCATTTTATTTATAATGAATTCAAAATAACAGATAACACTAAAGTCAGATGTTAGATGTACATGATAGTTTATCTTCACAGACAATGCACTGATTTTCTGATTTTTTTCCTAAGTGTGATATTATCTGAAAGCCTCTTGTTTGAGTGTACAGTTTAATGTTCCATTCTGACTTTTGTCCACTAGATGTCCCCAGTACGTCGCACAGAAGCTCTGATCTCATATAGGGCCTTGTTAGGGAGAATCTGCATCTTTTTGAAGTGAGTCCTGAGATAATTTGTCAAATGATTTTTATTCCTGAGTTCATTTCATCCTCGAAATTAACAAGCTACTAATCTACAGAAAAATGCAATCATTTAAAGATCTTTGTCTAAGAGACAGGATATAACTTTGCCAATTTAAGAAGCAATTAAAGAACGTGTATATCTTCTTTTCTGAAATGCATTTAAGAAATCAAAGACCTGTAACAAGTTAAAAATCCTTAGAGAAAAAGTTCATAGCCTTGAAAAGGAAGACTCTTAACACAACTTTTAATTATATTGATTTCAAAGGATGAATAACATTTACACAAAATAGTTCAGAAAACTTTGGTAACAGCAGGAGCCTTGTTTAATTTGAACTTTAATAAATTAAAGAAAAAAAGTAAAGGCTTGAGCGGTCACGCAATGTGTCCCCTCCTAACTCACACAAAAACCTCTCCAACAAAGGCTACAAGACTGAAATACAATAATAATTGCAACATGGGGATGTTCAATTAGAACTAAGCTTGCAAAATGCTGTCTTTTTTCCCCAAAAGCCCAGTGAGCCCATATTACAGGAGGCTTCTACCTCGGACTGAAAAATAACACCCTCTGGGGTTGCTGTGGCAGATTGCTGCACTAGAGGACTAAGAATCTACTCTTCTAAAGCAATTCAATAAGGATTCCTACAAGGTGTCTCAAAATGGAAGCACTCAGGCAGCGTGTTTCTGCCTCTCAGGGCAAGAGGTAAAAAGTTCAGCCTGTGAAGTAGAACAGTTTCTGCCCCAGAGCAAGAGAGAAAAAAAAGTACAAGAGCGTTCTGATGAATTATCTCTTACTCAGAGCTAACACGGGCGTCCCAGGAACAATGGCCAAGTCTAACCAGAGTTGACAGCCTCCATTCACTGCCCAGCACTCCATCCTGCACAGTGTCAGAACAATGATCCGTTCTCACCGCTTCTCAACCCGTCCTCAGCCTTTCAGCAAACCTTCTCCATTCAAAAGCCACTGCTTTATCGTGCTTGCTTTGATTAAAGCTCACTTTTCATCTCACTAGAATTTTATTGTTATTTATCAAGTATGCCAAGAATGGAGGTAATGTAAAAAAAAAGTTTAAATCATTGAACTTTGCATTTATTTAATTTATGATCAAGGTTAGGAAAGTAAACCAAATCTTAAGAAACAGCTAGAAAATAATTTAGTGACAAATGAAGGGATCCTGGCAAGAATTACTCTGGTAGTTCACAGAAGGAGATTATATTTGTGTCCTGGAGAAGAAAGATTTGTAGGAGAGAGGGAGTTTGAAATAGGCTTTAAAGGATTGCAAGAATTGAGAAAAAGAAAGGAAGCAAAGAGAGAGTAAATGAGAAATCACCAGGTGAAGGTATGTAGATACACAAATGAGCAGGGTATAAGCAGAAGATAGAGAGAAGCCAACTGAACCTTGACCAGGCACTCAGGGGCACTTAGACAGAAATGAGTGTAACCCCCATGAGGCTGGATTACAGATATCCAAGAGAAATGGATCCAAGAGTAAACAAATCCAAGGGTAAACAAAGCAAAAAGGAGCCATTATAGTGTTTTATGCTGGGGCATGATGCAAATGTAAGGAATGTTCTAGAAATGTCATCATAGCAGATTAGGCATAGCAGATGAAGCAGGAATGGAAAATTCTACCAGGAGAGGTGAAGGACTGTGAGGAAACCCATTCATCAGCTATTAAAACATCTGATATTTCAGTAATAAAGGCCACAACAGGAGGATTGACTTTTGATATCTAGAAAAAAGAGGCAACTGAGAAATAAAGCATGATGGAAAATGAGATAAGTGAAAGAAAGAGGTGGCTCTGGAAGATCTACTCTTTGTTTAGATCCTACAATTTAACATTCTTCACCAGAGAATAGAGCCAATTTAATCTATGTGTTCTGTTTAGTATTCCACAGAATCAATAGCAGGCTTCGATAAATTTATATTTTTTAGTGACTCCATCTCATGAGGAGGAATTTTAGGCTCCGAAGACTATCTCAGCATCCTTGAAAGAGCATAGTAGATCCTCCACAAATCCTGAATTTCTGCTGAGAAGAAATTTTATGTAATTTCAAAGTATTATATCATTAAAACTAATAACAAAAAAGATATAAACTAAACCAATGATGTATTGGCAGTGTCTTACAACATATGCATGCCAATAACCGCTTTAGATATATTGCTTTAAGGAATATGAATAACACATACGCATCCATAGACGCTAAATGAAAAGTCAGGTGAAAACTGTCTTCAAGTTTTGCCTTCCCATTTGGAACCCTTACCTGATTCTCCCCACTCTGTAGTGCACTGTGTGCATGATAGCATTTCATCATTCAGCAAATATTTATAGGGCAACCATGACGAACTAACACACCCACAAGACACGTAATTCTACCTACTAGAGATGACACAATGTATTTCCTCAAGGAATTTGCAGTCTAACATTCCTTCTGGGCTGTCACCAAATTTCCCCCACCATCCAGATATAAGCTATTTATTTATAATACAATTATTTTTTAATGTATAAAATATCAAACCCTGTAGGAGACTTGGAAAAATTTTTCTTATACTGTCTAGAAATTCACAATCATTGTAAATTACAGAGGTTTGTAAACAGAGTCATATATCGTAAAATTTAGTTAATAATGCATGCTAAGTAAGTGCTGTAAGAGTTGTTTCAGAAGTTCACAGGAGGAGTGTATCAGTAAGGCAGAATATAGCCAGTAAAAGTAAAAATTAAAAGGCAATTACCATTCCAAATTTAAATTGCTTGAGCAATTTTAAATATTTAGAACTGTGAAAAAAGCTGGAACAGTTTAAACTAATACAGTCTCATTATATTAACCACATAAACAATAAATAATATTTATGGGAATTTTCCTAAATTTTTAATAATTTTTAATAACTAAGCAAAAAAAGTTTCTGTTACAGTGTTGTATTGCAAAAACTATGAAACTACTCAAGTTATAATAGGTGTCTTTAGTCATCTTCTAAACAAGTCAACTTATTAATCTAAAAACATGCTCTGTACAACTGGACAAAGGTAAAAGGGACAGATATCCTTGTGTATGAACATATGTGCTTTGTTTTCTTTGTTTTTCTTTCTCAGTTTCTTTAGAAAAGAACATTAATGACCACCATCCAAAGACCACTGGAAGCACAGAGGCCATCAAAGTTGGATGTATTCTTTGCTGAAGCAGGGGTCACCATATCCCATGAAGAGCTATGAAGTATCTCGGCACAAAGGTGCTATGGGGAGCAGGTAACAGAAGTTGGGCTTAATTAGGTGATTAATTTTAGGGAGCGTTCAAAGAAGGGCTTAGCTACAGACTGAATGTTATCAAAAAGTGGGAGTAATTCAACAACTGGATGTCAATTTTCTAGGAAGCAGAAAAAACAGTGAGTTTAAGGCTGTAACTGACAAATAGTCACTCATGTTAACCAGCAGAGAAAGATATTTTGTCATTTTTATGGTTTGCACAGGATCCTTGTTCAGACATGATTATGGGTTGGTTTGTGGTTTACCTCTTGTCGTCACAATCACAGTGATATCAGGAGATATTGGTGCCATTTAGGTTAAGCAAGAGAACACTGTGCCTTAGCAGTGAGTGCCAGGCTAGTGACCAGAGGGCAGCTGTCAGAGCAACTCTGTTTCTTTCTCAAGTACAATTTTCTATGATGATAAGATTGCCCATATGAACGTACATCTTCAGAGGCCCAAGGGATTCTCCATTTCCTTCACAACCCCCAAACAATGAGATTTGCTATGAACTCCTCTGGTCTCTATGAACAAATTCTAGCCATAACTGGTAGAGCTGGAAACAAAAGATAAGGATCATTCATATTTGAAGTGATGGATTTCTCAGAATATTGATAAGACTCAAGGTAGTGGACACATTTTAGGGAACCTACGTTTATTTTTCAGGATGCACTCCCACATACCACCAGGTCCTACCAGCTGCAATTATACTCTGTGACTCCCACCCCATTTGTAACAATTAAGTACAGCAGAGGTAGGCACCTGACCCTAATTGAACCAATCAGATTCCTCCACCCAGAAATTTGGAATTAGAACTTAGAGAAGCCAAATGAATTCTGCATGCAGTGAAATTGCCACAGGTTAACTTAGGGGCTCTTCAGATACTCTCTAGGTTCCCTTTTTCTCATGTTCCCAGAGGGGCCAGAAAGCCAGGCTACAAGGAAAGAAAGGATCAGAAATACAGATAGAAGCAGAGATGCAGACAGAGGAAGGATTCTAAATATTTTCAGTTCCTGTTTCCAGTCTCTTCTTGAAGTTCATTCTCACCCTTGAATTCCCCGTGTCTTTATAATAAATTCCCCATTTTTGTTAAAGCCAGCTCAAAAGTATTTGTTATTTGTAACAAAAAAGTCTTAACTATCAGTAATAAAAATTTAACGCCTGGTGTAAATGCAGTATAGATCACTGATTATTTATAGACCCCTCTGAGCTTTAGCTGAATACCTGGTTGTTGAGGTAAAGCCTGCATTTCCCTGCCTCCCTTGCAGTTTGGTCACCATGTGACTAAGTTCAGTCTAATAGGATGCAAAGGAAGGTCAGGCACGCGACTTTGAGGTTATCTCTTTTATACAAGCAGCCTGCCCTAAGTTTCCTCTTTTACAACTTCTTGCTAGCTGCATAATAGTGACCACTGGGACAATTGCCTTGAACCAGAGACACAAACACATTTAAGAAGGACAGAGCCAATCCATCAACAAATGTACCGGTTGACCTTCAGGAGAAAAGATTCTACCAAGATCTTCAGACCACCTGCCTGATTTTGGACTATTCACACTAGAGAAAATAAATTCCTATCTTATCAGCACCTCCATACTATGAGATCTTTTTGATGCAGAAGACTAGACTCCCGTAATCAACACAGAGAGGCTGTCATAACAGACCTTTAGAGAAAATGCAGAGTAAGCCATGCAGAGGATATGAGGGTAATAATTCTCATTCCAGGATGGAAAGCTGAATGAAGTACAACATGAAATGGACAAACATCAGTCCAGGGTTTCCCAGCTGGAAGCAGATACAGAAAACATGTTTAGTGAACTGAAATTGCTGAAGTCTAAATCAAGAAACTGAATAGATGTCTTGCCAAACTGAGTTCTGCACATCACCCCTTGCTGTGTATATGATTGATGCTTCTATAGGGAACTGCAGGATCCTGGTGATAAGGGATCTGGGAGGAGTCAGAGAAGTGAGGAAACACACTCGCCAGGTGCCTTCAACATGTCTCTGTCTCTACTACTTCTGCAAACATATCACAATGCCCCTAATTATAATGTTTAGTACAGGTTTGTGGGGAGAAGGGAAGTCACAGAAAAGATTAGAGATGAAGGGCTCCCAGGCATTCTTCCCCAACCTAAGATTTTATAAACATTTATTGATTCACTGACACTCAACTATTAAGAAAAGATAGAGCCTCAGCACAATAACTCTAGGAAATATCACTCATCTGGGTATTTGGGTTATAAAACTTAAGTATTCACAAGGTATAACCCAAAAGTTACAGGTTTTGGCAAACCGAATCATATTAAATGAAATCGGCAGGCAGTCCACTAAGATTTTATAAGATTGCGTGATTAATTTTTTATGTCCATTTGGCTAGGCTACAGTGCCCAGTTTGTTTGGTCAAACACAGTCTAGATATTGCTATGGAGGTATTTTTAAATGTGATTTACACTGACATTTATTATTTTTTTTTAGAGATGGGCATCTCTATGTTGCCCAAGGTGGCCTCAAAGTCCTGGGTTCAAACGCTCCTCCCACCTCCATCACCCAGCACTGGAATTACAGACATGAGCCACCATGACTAGCCTCAACATCGACATTTAAATCAGTAGACTTTCAGTTAAAAAAAAATTAATCTCTATAATATGAGTAGGATCATCCAATCAGTTGAAAGCCCTAAGTGTAAAGACAAAGATTTCCAGAAGCAGCAGCAATTCTGCCTCAAGATTGCAACATAGAATTCCTGCTTCAGTTTCTCACCTGTTTCCCACCCAGAAGATTTCAGATTCAAAACTGCAACATCAATTCTTACCTGAATCTCCAGTCTGCCAGACCACCACGGTCATGTGAGTTACCCCTCTCTCTCTCCCCTCACTCTCTCTCTCTCTCTCTAGATGAATAGATAGATTCTGTTTCTCTGAAGAACCCTGACTAATATAGACTATATTGCCAGGAAAAATGCAATCCTAGCCAACTGCAGCAAAAAAGTAAGAGTAAATACAAATAAAACTGTATTCTATAATAATCACTCACCTTTTTCTTCCTACCTCAGAAAAGTATTGATTTGTGAAATTATTCTTTTCACAAGAGTAAATTATTCAAAAGGCTTGAGACTGGTTCCTCTTCTCTCCCTGGAAATTCACCTGTGCTAAATATTTTCTCCTCCTTCCCAAATTATGATTTCCTTACTAATAATCAAATTCATGCTCATGAGAGAGCAGATTGACATCTACAAATCTCACCCCCACCCCTGAGCTATCTGATGACTCTGATCCTGCCTTTGCTGTCCCATGTGAAGGAGCTAAAACAGTCATCTCTAGGCCACAGATGAATAAAGGAGAAAATTACTGGGTCAGAGGGGTCAGGCAGCACCCAGCAACTCCCAGCACTGAGGCCACTTCCTTTGGTGCACACACATACAGAACCATAACTGCTAGACTCACATCTAGCAGATGCTCTGAGCTCAGTGAATTACAGGCAATTCTTAGAAACCAGAGTATTTCTACACAAATACTAAGATCCTAGAAGGCTAAAAGAAACATTTGATTTCTTAAGGGACCTAGGAGGTGTTATCAAGTCTCAAGAAGCTTCAATTTCAGAAATACACTCAGGCACTCAAATTATTTTGGATTAACTTAGGTCCAGGTGCCAGAATGAATCCACACACTACACGAATAGACCTGAATTCTTCAGTTACTGACTTAGAAATATCCATGGCATCCACTAAAATCAGATCATTCTAGAGCAGGCAATACTTCTCAGATTGCTTACAAATTAAAACGTCAAACCCCTGTAACAACCAATAAAGTAAGACTTTAAGATTCAAGCATGGCACATAATTTAAAAATCAACTATCACTATTTCCTTTATATTTTTGAACTCAAATTAAAACTGAGACAGACAAATTCAAAGTAATAGACAAAGGTAAAACAAACACTGACAGGAAATGAAAAAGTTTGAATTCTGTTTCCAGCAATAATGGAAGACAAGTTAATTAAGTGAAAAATCTACCAGTATAGTATACCCAATAATGTTAACTAGCAGTTTTAAAAATCATTTTGACACCTGTCTTGGCAAAGGAAGACAGTCAAGAAATTCCCCAACCAGCAGAAACACGAGAAACTGCAGATCTACAAAGACAAGTAAGTCTCAGAGTAGGAATTTGCCTGGGACTGCTTGCCAATCTCTGACAAACCAGAGTTCAAGACTTAATAAATTGCCACTTGAGGCATGAGAGACAGAGTCCAGGACCTGAGTATAACAAAGAAAACCCACCAAAACCAGGACCCTCGATAAAAGAGCATTATTGTCGGTGTCTGAAGGAAATATTCCTACTTAGTGTCTTTGGAGACACCTGCCTGAAGGGAGTGTAAAAAGAGGTTGGAGAAATTTAATGATCTCCAATTCCTGACCACAGCCTCCATCTCAGGTCTCTAAGGCAAGAATTCACATCACCTATATGGTTCAAAATAATCACATCGGAAAATGCAGATTAAAGTGATTCACGTTTGGTAGGAAATACAGTTTTCTGACTAAAGCAAATCCAAACCTTCTATAGACAAACTCACGGTAATACATGACTTAAGAAAGTCCCACAGTTAATGCTCTGAGATTGGCTCACAGTGAAAAGTCCACCAGATACTAAGCAACAAACAACCATGAGGGAGAGTCAGGATTTAAACCAGTAACTCTTAAGTAAAGCCGTCAAAGATGGTTGCTTTTATAACAGTCAGAAGAAGCCGACAAAATAAGTTTAGCTGATGAATTTAAATAAATAAAAGAGACTACTGAAAGTGCAATGAAGAAAGAAAATATTATGGAAGCTGTCCAGACATATTTGAAAAATAAAATAAAATGTTTTAAAGTGAGGAATGTGATCATTAGAATTAGGAACTCAAAGTCTGGATTAAGCAACAGATCAGACAAAGGTGAAGACAAGTTTGTGAACTGTGAGATATATCTGGATAAGGTACTCAAAATGAAACACAGAGAATCAAAAGAGTAGAAAATATGAAAGTTAAAAGATGTAAAAATAGAGATTCCAACATATGTATTTCTAATTAGAGTTTCAGAAATAAATGAGAAAAAAGATGCAGAAGAAATATTCACAAATGTAATGACAGACCTTTCCTAATATGATGAAAGATACAAATCCTCAAATTTGGGAACTCTATGTCTTAATTAGAATTATGTAAAAGAAATCTATACCTAGACATATTACAGTGAAACTACAGAATATCAAAGACAAAGAGTTCTCAAAACATCCAAAATGAAAAGACAGATTAGCTAAAAGAACAATAATTTGACAAATGGATGATTTCTTAATGATAATAATAGAAGAGTGGAAAATCATAACTTAAAAGTACTAACAAAAAAGTAGCTGTCAACCTAGAATCTTATACCCTATAAAATTCTCTCTCATTCACTCCATTTAACAAAAACATATTATGTATTAACGATGTTGCTGGGTAGTAATAAAAATCCATCAGTGGATAAAATAGAAAAAAAATATATTCCTGCTTGACTGGAGTTTACATTTCAATGGGGGGAACAGCCAAAAAATAATAACTCTAATAAATAAGTAAAATATGCTATGAAAAGAATGGACCCAGATAAAGGAAGTAAGATTGGCAAGTAGCAGAGGTTTACAAATTTAAATAGGGGTATTGGAAGAGAATGTATAGAGAAGGCGAGATTTAAACAAAGACTTGAAGTTAGTTAGGGATTTCTGGCACGGAATTGTGTTTCAGACAGAGATAATAGACAGTACAAAGTTTTGTGGTCAGAGTATTCCAGAAACAAGAGGCCAATGTGGACGGAACCCAGTGAGCAGGCACCGCTTTAAGGACTTTGGGTTTTACTCAATGGGATAGTGAATGAAGAGGGCCGAGTGAAGAGTTGACATGAATTTTAGCAGGATCACACTAACTGCTATTTGAAAATATGTAGTGCTATGGGTGAAGTAAAGGGTGAAACAAAAGGGAAATCAATTAGGAGACTTTGAAGTAATCCAGGCTCAAGGTGAGGATGGTTTAGACTAGGGAACAGAATCCGTGAACAGAACAATGGAGTGGTGAGAAGCAGTTGTTTCAGGGCAGGGAACAGAAACAGGAACAAAAAGAGTGGAGTGGTGAGAGGTGGCTGAATTCTGGATTTATTTTGAGTATAAAATGACAGGATTTCCTAATAGATTGGGCAAGAGGAGAATCTAGATAACAGAATTATTTTGCCCAAGATACTGTGGGGAAAAAAAAAAGGATCATTAACCTCCATTGCACCTATGGATGAAGTAGCTTCGATAGGAAGAGGGAAGACATCAGAAATTTGGTTTGGACATGGTGAGTTTGAAACATCTGTTAGACATCAGTGTGTAGATGTCAAACCAGGAGTTGGACAATTTAGTTAGGAGCTCAGCAGAAAGGTCTTCACTACAGATGTAAATCTAGGCATCATTTATATAGGGTTGCTAAGTAAAGGCACAACACTGGATGAAATTATCAAGAGAAGGACTGCAGATACAGGAAAAAAAATGGCCCAAAGACTAATCTCTGAGGAACTTTAAGTAATCAGGGGGATGAGGGTAAATGAATCCAGAAAGAATGATCAATATGGTAAAAAGAAAGCCAAAAGAGGTATGGTGTGTGCAGTCAAAACTCTTTGAAACTGACAAAAATGGCCTAGCATCCTATTTAATGAACTAAGAAATAGAACAGCAAACTTGCTTCTGAAAAAGAAGGATGAAAAAATAAATATTAGAGATGAACTCATTAAAAAAATGTAAATATAATGTTAAAAGCATCAAAAAAGTGTGTTCTTAGAGGAATAACGAAAATAACCTCCAGCAAAGTTGACCAAGGGGAATAAAGGTAACTCACAAATACATATGAAGACTGTACAATTCATTATAAAAATAAAACAACAAAACCCCCACCAATTTATTAATGGTGCCTTTATTTGGGCAATGGAGGCTATGAATGACCTTTCTGAACTTCTGTTTTCATAACTATCTGTAATATGAATGAATTGCTTTTATAATAAGAAATTAAATTCTTTTTTTCATTGGAAGGAAATGGAATATATAATGCAAGGAATGAGAGGGAAGAAATAACTTTAGATGCTGGTGAGAGTTCAAAGAATATTATAAACAAGTTTATGCCAGTAAATTTGAAAACCCACGTGAAATTAAGAAATCACTAAAGACATAAATTATTAGAACTGAATCAAGTAAAAGCAGAAAATCATTCTAGTCTTATTAAGGAAATTTAACCAATAGTTTAAAATATTCCCAAAGGATAACTCAAGGTTTCTATAATTTTATAAGGAGAATCCAACAAAAAATAAAGGAAGTGATTATTCTGATATTATAAAAGGTCTTTCAAAATTTTGAAGAAAAGAAAATGTATTCCTCAATGTGTTTTTATTGTCTGTAATAAGTATACTACAATGGAGAAAATTAGTCTCATTGATGAACAGAGATGCAAATATCCTAAAATATTGATTAGCAAATGAAAACCAGCAATGTACAATTAAAATAATAACCCATGAAAAAGTAGAGTTTATTTCTGGCTTAAAATTAGAAAATAAATTAATATAACTTACAAAATTAATAGGTTAAACCAAAAAACTATATAATAATCTCAGTTGATACAGAAAAGTCATTTTATTACATTCAGCATTCTTTCATGATAAAATTGAGCAAAGGAACTTATTTAACCTGAAAATGAATAACTGTAAAAAACCCACAATAAACATTACATTCAATGTGAAATTATCAAAAGCATTCCCTTTAAGATCGCAAACAAGAATGCCTACTTGGAAGTCTCACTACTTCTGTTCATTGTTGTATTAAAGGTCCCAGTCAATGTAATACATTTAATCCCTGCCTTCCAACGAAAAAAAGAATTTAATTTCTTATTATAAAAGCAATTCATGCATATTACAGATAGTTATGAAAACAGAAGTTCAGAAAGGTCATTCATAGCCTCCATTGCCCAAATAAAGGCACCATTAATAAATTGGTGGGGGTTTTGTTGTTTTATTTTTATAATGAATTGTACAGTCTTCATAACTTATTTTAATGGATATATAATTTCAAAATATAATTTGTTATATTTTACATAAGCATTATTTTATTACTGGGCATATTTTTGTTTTTTATTTTTTGATCATTAAGTTATTGATTGCCTCTTATGTCATGTACTATTCAAAATATTTCAATTGTTTCTCATTTCTCTCAGAGTAAAAGTCAAGGTCCTTACAGTAATTACTAAGGGCTATATGATTTCATATTTTACAAATTGATGTAGATGCAATAGTCTCTAGAAGGCAAAAGTTGAAGCAATTCCATTTATCCACTGAAAGATATGGTGGATTTGATCAAGCTACTAGTAATAAGGGAAGGGATTATATGTAAGTTCTATTCCATAAACTACACTTGTTAAAAGTCCCCAAATAAATTTGAGTATCATCTTTCCTCAAGTTGCAGTGAAATTGAGCCTTTTAGAGTTATTAGTATGTGATGTCATATTTTGCAATAGTTCCAAATTTCAACAGAAAAATTCACTGTTTGCTCCCAGTGTCCCAAATCCTGCATTCCACATTCAACTAAACAAAACAAAAACTCTATTATTCAGGCTTTTCTCCTGAGACCAGACAATAAAGAACTCTGAGACATTAAGTGTTAATCACTGGACTCAGCTATTAAACATTGCAGTTTGTCTTGACTCTAGGCAAAGGGGCATCCATACCATAATCTACTTTACAACAGCCAACATAAAACCAAATAAAAATTAGACAAAACCAAATGTACTTTCTTCCCCCATCTTGTTTCCCCACCAAGTAAATTCCGAAAACGAGAAGTTTGTTTCTGTTGGCCTTTAACATCCAAATAATTACATATTCCAAAAGACTAACATCTTTTTCACACTTAATCTAAAATTAGCTTTTAACAACTATAAAAGTATAGTTATTATACTTTGTTTGCTTTTATAGTTTTACTACTAGTCTTGAATTTCTTGCTTAAAAGTGCTCAGTGTTAATCGAAGGTCTTACTTCTGTTAAAGCTTCTCTTCTTTGGGTGGTGGAGCAATAAGTGTCCACTCTCAACTTCACTCTGTTTTCAAGATTTTCAGTGATATGCATGAATTACTTTTACAATAGAAAAAAGTTATTTAGCAAATTTTAGATTCAAGGAATAAATTGTATTGTACCAGCTGGGACATTCAATACAATATGGAATACACATAATGACGCTGGACATTCTTGTCAGTTTTTTTTTTTTTTTGGAAAAATTAGAACTATGATTCAATGGCGTAAAAGAAAACTATGACCTACCTTCCTGCTTGACAACCAAACCACCACAGTCACACAGTTATATATCACATGGTTGGGAATATTAAGGAAAAACAACAGCAAAGACCCTGGCACCTGCTCTTCAAATACACTGTTTGCATTTTTATTGTTGTCACATTATTTTCTTGCAGAGTGTATAGTTAGGGGAATGCTATTTTAATATTGTGCTAACTGGAAGTGAAACTGACACTTAAAAATTCATAAGAAGAGTTTTTGTGTTCTTATATTAGCATTCAGAGGTAGAGTAAGGGTGATTGGAAGGCATGTGAGTATGACTCAAACCCACATCATATTTGTTTATATTAAAATAATGCCTTTCTGATATATGGCTTTGCCCTGAATCAAAGTGCTAAACATTAATTTTTGTATGCATCACTCTTAAATGAGTATAATTCAGTATAAAATCAGGATTTGGAGTTTTAAAATTATGAATTCTAAGCATAATTTTATCTAAACCACAGTATTCTCATTGGTCTCCTTTAGAAAGAATGCAGTAGACTGTTAGTGAGTTGTTGTGACATTTCATATGTTTAATGAGCAGCATATGAAAATAAATAAATATGTGAGAAAGTCTGAATTTCTTTTAAAAGTATGATGGTTCAATCTTAAATTCAAAATAGATTTCTACTAACAATCTGAAAATAGAATATTTTATTTGATATTATCTGTTGAAAAAACATTTTTTCTTTTTTCAGTTGGAGTCTCGCTCTGTCACCCAGGCTGGAGTGCAGTGGCATGATCTCAGCTCACTGTAACCTCTGCCTCCCAGGCTCAAGCAATTTGCATTGATAATCAAAAATAAATGTTTCACTTTTACTAAATTATAAAATTCAAATTTATGTATGCCTTACTTTAGGAATATATATTTTTCAAAATTTCAAATTCGTGAAATATATTTTTATCAAAAATATACTTTATAAAATAACCATTTTGTCTTATATTTTTAGAGATGATTAATCACTGCTAGATTAACAGAGCCTGCATTATATATAATAATTATATTTTCAACCAATTCTTCAGAAACATGTACATTGCATAAAAGGAAAGAAACGTAGTCTCACCAATTCTCTGTAAACTTCAGTGAAATTTGAAACCATTTTGCACAGTTCAAAAAGAGTAACATTTAGAAGTCTCACAAAGTAGTTATCCAATTTACCACTTCCTTTTCCTTCTAGTGAATTCGTCACTGAAGGATTATAATCAAATATCACCCGTAATAAACAAATAGCAGCATTAAAAATTTTATCTATTTCTAACTTTTTGAGCTAATGTAAATTAGAAGTTAATAATCTTAAGCATTTAAAACTAGTTGAAATTTATTGTCATATGATTTTAAAGCCCCAAATATGAGTGATTTTATACTTTGTAGTTCCAATTAAATAATTCAGAGGAAAAATTACCTTTGCTGGTGGCTCAGGTGCAGAATCCATGAGAGTCAATTTCTCCATTTGTTTTGTATGCACTGTAAGCATTGTCCTTCTGTTTACTCACACTTCTTCACTGTTTCTACTTCTAAGTGAGGTCAAGCTATATAAACCAAGATTTACTTCCTCTTTTTGATGTTACATTCATTTCTCATATTTTCATATAATGGTAAAGAGAATGAGTAATATATATCAGCTCATGATTTCAACAAATTGCAATTACAAACACCAGCCCAATTCTTTTCTTCTTTCACTCTATGAAATATTTTGTTATTTTATCAACAACTTTCTATACACAAATAAAAGTTAGAGGTGCTCAATACAAAAAACTGAGTAGCAAGCACAAATTTAAATGTGCTGTAAGAGGACAATATTGCCACTCTTAGGTGAAAGCCCCTGGGAGAAGATAAATTGTCTCTCAGTCATCATAATCTGGCTTCAGTTTTTCTGGATTTTACAAATCCTTCTTGGTGAAATCAACAACTAAAACAAAGTGGGAAACACTGGGCTTACCGCAGTCAGAGTGTTGTAGAGCAAGTTGGTTACCATCCCAGGAAAGAAAGAGAGAAAGAAAGAAGGAAAGAGAGAAAGAGAGAAGGAAAGAAAGAAAGAAAAGAAAGAAGGAAAGAAGGAAGGAAGGAAGGAAGGAAGGAAGGAAGGAAGGAAGGAAGGAAGGAAGGAAAGAAAAAGAAAGAAAGAAGAAAGAAAGAAAGAGAAAAGAAAGAGGGAAAGAAGAAAGGAAGGAAAGAAAGAAAAGGAAAGAAAGAAAGAGAAAGAAAGAAAAGAAAGAGGGAAGGAAGGAAGGAAGGGGAAAGTGTGTGTGTGTGTATGTGTATGTGTGTGTGTATTTGTCAATGTGTGGTTATGACAATTATTACCAGTGTTGACCATTTTCACCCAAATTCAATTCTTCTGTACTTGTAGCTCACTCAAAGTCAGTAGTGGCCATGAGGCTAGTTCTGGTTAATGAAGAGGAAGGTTTGAAACATTTTCTTGCCAGTGCTTGACTCTACAGCTCTCCTTTGCAGCTGACTCAGTGATCACCAAAGCAGGTGTCCAAATGGAGCTTTCATGAGCTCAGGCCCCAAGTGATTCTGATGAACAAAGATTCCTTATAAGCTTTGTTGGACTCGTATCATAAATGAAAAATAAACTATTTTATTAAAACTACTGAGATCTGGGGGGTTATGTACTATAGCTAGCCAATTCTGACTGACTCAGGAATAAGGTTATGATTACTATATTTTGGAAAGCAGTGTGCCATTTAATACCCATACCTAGAAGAACCACAATCTCCTCTGCTCACTCTGGTATAATATACGGGCTACCTTCCCTGTAGAGTGGATATGAGGAATAGCAGTATGATAGAATGGAAAGAGGAGAAGGCTAGAAGATCTGGATACTTCTCCAAAGTAACGCAAACTAATTAGTAGCAGAGCTTGGTCCACTCACTAACTTGTATGCATTACTGTGGACAAGTCATTTCAGCACTCTAAGCTCAAGTTTCTCATTGTAAGTGGAGACAATAACAGCTTCTTTGCTTATATAACAAAGGTGAGTATCAAATTTTTATGTGTTGCCGTAACTAGATCATAGAAATATATTCTATTCTTCTCTAAATTCCCAATCACCTAGTAAAATATCTTACAGTATAATAAGTACTAAATAGATGTTTAATAATTAACTGATGTTAATATTTAACATGTTAATATTTAACATGTTTAATAATTAACTAATGTCTAACTCTGGTTTATAGAATACACTTACTTCTTACCATGAGTTCCATATTGATGGATTCAACCAATCATGGAATGAAAATATATATGAAAAAAATAAATAAAAATAAAATAATAAAAAGAATATAATAATTTTTATTGTATTTTTGTTGTCAACAAAACAATAAAAATAATTTTATTTTATTAACCATAAAAATAATTCAAATAAAAATGCAGTATCAGTTACTTATATAGTATTTATATTGTATTAGTTATTATCAGTAATCTAAAGATGATTTAAGAGGTCTGGAACAGTATCCTGAAGACACTAAGGGACAACTGCATTTGAGAACATATTGTTTTTTAAAAAAATTATTTATTATACTTTAAGTTCTGGGGTACATGTGCAGATCATGCAGTTTTGTTACATAGGTATACACGTACCAAGGTGGTGGTTTGCTGCATCCATACTCCCATCATCTACTTTGCAGGGACATAGATGAAACCGGAAAGCACCATTCTCAGCAAACTGACACAGGAACAGAAAACCAAACACTGTATGTTCTCACTCATAAATGAGAACATATTCTTTATGAAGTACCTTGTTAGCAAAGTGTTTAATTACTTTTTAATGCGTTAAATACTTATTAATCATCTATCACATGTCAGGCACTGTTCTAAGCACTGGAGGAGTGACTCAGGGAACAAATTAGACTAATTCTCTGCTATGATGGAGGAAAATAGACAGTGATAGGCAAAGGCTGTGTGTGGTAGAAGGGGGAGGAAAGGGTGAATTTGACAGATGGTCAGGAAAGGCCTTCTTGTTAAGTTGACATGTGAGGAGTGAATTAAGTGAAAGACTGCAAACCATGTAGGTACTGGCATTCCAGGCAGTGGGCACAGCATGTGTAAGGGCCCTGAGGTAAGAAGAGTATTCTGGTGCTTACAGAGTAGGATGATTATGTCCTTTGCAGGGACATGGGTAGAGCTGGAGACCATTATCGTTAGCAAACTAACACAGGCACAGAAAACCTGATACCGTGTGTTCTCACTTATAAGTGAGAGCTAAAGGATGAGAATACATGGACACTTAGAGGGGACAACATACACTGGGGCCTTTTGGAGGGTGGATGGTGAGAGGAGGGGAGAGGATTAGGAAAAAAAACTAAAGGATGCTAGTCTTAATACCTGAGTGTTGAAATAATCTGTACAACAAATCTTCATGACACAAGTTTACCTATTTAACAAACCTGGCACTTGTACCCCTGAACTTAAAATAAAAGTTAAAAAAAATAGCATGAAAGCCATTTAGACTGAGGCAACATGAGCAAGAGAAAGAATATAAGGGAAGAGATCAGAGAAATAAATGAACCAGGTCCCTAGTAGGCTATGATGAGGACCATGAATATTATTCTCAGTGTTAGAAAGCATTAGAAGGTTTTGAGCAAAGGAGAAACATGACTCAACCTACATTTCAAAGGATCACCAAGTCACCCAGGCTGCTTTGTGGAGAACAGATTGGGGAGGGGGGTGCAATTACAGAAGCAGGAAGATGAATTGGAAGGCTACTAAAATAGACCCGGTGAGAAAACTGGTCCCAACTCCCTTGATGATGTATGCATATATGTATATTCAAACCAGGTTTTCTTACTGCAGCCATTCTCAGGGCCTTTCCTATATTACTACGGCAAGAGTCAAACTGGAGAGCAAAAAATGTGTCTGCATATGCAGGAATATATATATATATATATATATATGTATATGTATATGTATATATATCACTATATATATGTATATGTATATATATATACACACATATATGTATCACTATATGCAGAAATATATATATATAGCGCTATATACGTACAGCTATACTCAGAGATTGCATCATGATATGGATGGCAGGAAAGGAGGGCTTTGCTTTAACAGATGTACAAGAACAGAGTTTGTGTAGGAGAAGGAGGAGGAAGAGAAATTTTATTTGCTAAAGGTTAGCTATTTTCAAAATGTGTTCTTTCACGGGAAGGATCAGGAATCAAGTACTCTAGGTAGAGAGAAAACATAGAGACAACATACATGGCACACACACGCAAAAACACCAAACAAACAAAAAGAAAGGCCTGTGGACCTATTTCTGCAGAGGCATGAGAAGAGTTATCTAGAAAGAAGAGCTAGCAGGAGGCAATGTAGGCTTATGAAGTACAGCAGGCACATCAGCCTAGAAATATTCAATCAATCAATCAAATCTTCCATAAGACTTATAACTAATAGGGAGGAAAATATACAGGAGTCATAGGATTACTGTGAGGTGTTTTGCAAAATGCTCAGTAGTTGTTGGTTTCTATTGTTGTAACAAAATTTCCCTTTGTTACATGTGATTAGCAAAATTGCTAGTGCCTGCATTTACAAATCCTAACCTCTATAGAGTTCATTTTCCTAAATTCCAACTTAATTTGAGCCAATCAATAAATGACTCCCTTAAAATATAGCCCAGAGTTTAATTCCAGAGAAACCAGGCAGGAGCCAGTGTTACCAGGAACAAAGTATTATCCCAAAGATCAACTACAAAGTCAATTGTTCAGGTTGGTTGGAGATCATGTTCTACATGAACAGGAAAAGAGCAGAAAGGCATTGTCTGGGTAGTCCATGCCAAAGAAACCACAGGGAAAATTTGAGACAAAAGAAGAAATGGTAAAGCTGCCATGCATCGGTATCCTGAAGTCAGAGCAGCCAGGAAAGCAGGTTTTCCAATAGCTGTTTGAGAAATTCTGAGACTACTAATGTTGGCACAGCTCAGACGCATAGACCATTAGCTCAGTAGAAATCTCTGGAATGTCTAAAGGCATCTGATGTTTCTAACTTGCCACTATCAGGAGTATACATTCAGCATGGTAAAGAGCCCACAAATGTGGTCAGTTTATCTAGAAACTGTCTGTTTTTTCTCTAGGTTAGTGCTGTGTTCCTCTAAGGGGTTGAATAAGTAGGACACAGGCTGAGCTTCAGAAATAGAGACCCCAAATACAGCAGTATAAACAAACTGGAAGTTTTTTTGTGGTCATTTAACTATGCAGAGATTAGTAATCCCAAATCTGGTGAGGGCATCTGCCTTTCTCAACAGGTTGTTCCATCTCTGGACCACCTTGGCTGTCCCAGTCTCATCACCTTGTAGTAACACACATCACTTTCTCTCCTATTCCTTTGGTCACAGCTAAGTCTATGAGAGGAACTAGGAAACAGAATACCTACCAGGTAGCCACACACCCTTCAGAAACTCAAGACTTCTCTTTAAAATAAGGGAAGATGGATCCTGATGGACATCTAGGAAACTCTGCCATGGGAAATTTGTCAAAGCATCACAAATGTGAGGCTTGAGTGGAAGAGATTAATTAGAATTTTCCTGTTTTATAGATGAAGAAACTAAAATAAAGTTGTATGACATTTTTTAAATTCATTCAGAAAAATCTGGATATCAGTGGGTGACTTTCCTTGCTGTCATTCATTATAAAGACACCATGCTTATATACTTATTTTTGTAAGCATTTACATCCTTTGTATATACACAAACTTTTGCTGGAAATAATTTTATTCCTCCTCCTATTCCTTTTAAAATTATCAGTGATCCAGAGTTCAAAGATTAAGAGTTATAATATAGACCATGGAAAATTTAGCGATAATTGAGCTCTCGATATCTCATATTCATGTAAAGGCATGTTTTAATAAACATCTACAGAACATATGCTCAGCGGAAAACCCCTTTGACTGAGCAAGATTGAGAAATGTTTCACCCAGAATCATCACTCCCATTTCCAAATAAATGCATATAATTCCTCAGCAAGAGATTTTTAAGCCTTGATTCTTTTATTTTATAGTAAATATGCAGGAGAATATTAACAAATAATTATAAATGACTATGCAATATGATAGCATTAGTAATGCTGCACCACAATTGCTGAGGGTGGTAATAGGCATTTTACAAACATTACTTCTAATTCTGACAGCAATTCAGGGCAGATATTATGATAACCATTTCAAAACAGAAGATAGAGGCTTGAAGAATTTAAGTACCTTGCCCATACTTACACAACTTGTGACAGACCCGGAAGGTCAGTGGAGATCTTTTAGTATTTACCATTTGCATAGGACATGTTAAAGTAGCATTGTGTGTTGACACTGCTGTTGAATCATAGATTAAGACATGCTCCATGGACTGTTTAAGTTAAACAGCGAGCTTCTAGAAGGTGCCAGCCTTGAAATAACCACTACCTTCATTGTAAGTTCCCTTTCCCTGAGTTTTCTTTGACTTTTACACCTTTGCTATTTTATTTTTCTATTTTATTTAAGCATCAAGAGAGGAAAAATTCTAAGAAATGTTTACTATGTAATGAGCAATTTTACTTTTTAAGACATTAATATCAAATAAAGCCCTTGGCTGATAGATTATAAGGAACAGAATGCATAATGTGGACTTAGAAATGATGCATATCTAACTTCAGTATGGTTATTTGTGACTTGTTAATTCAGGCTTTCTAAGAAAAGAATGCCATTAGCCAAAATGCCATCATTAGGTTATGTATGCTAACCTCCTAATTCTATCAGTACAATCAACTCTCTTACTTTTTCTATTTTCAGTGAAATTACTATATAGAAGGTTGGTACAATCATTGCAATAGGGGAATTCATCTAACATAGAAAATAGAACAAATAAAGCAAACAACCTAAAAACAAAACTTTCTTCAGGAAATAGATCTATTTTCATAGAGTAAAATCTACACTGGAGTTTACTCTTATTTTTTAAAAACTGTTAAGACATCAGCACTTCTCTATTCTTGTTAATGTAGTTCCTCTTTATTCTACTTGCATAATAAAAAAGTAATAACAGTCTTAGTTCTTGTTAGAAAGTCCCTAGGTGGTGGTGGGGCAGATTGGATTAAACTGCTGACTCACTCTCATATGACTGTACTGTAAAGTCCTAGAATTCAGGGGTCTAGAAAGAAAATTTTGTATTAAATACACTACACAGTCACAAGAAAGCAGCAAATTTAGAATTGAATGTGCTGTGGTTAGATGGAATTTCCAGAGGCTACACAATACACCTGAATGTCCGATTATCAAATCTAAGGCTCCATTGTAACATTTCAGGATTAATGACTGAACAATTTGTTACAGGCCATTTGAGGGGAAGACTGGAGGGTAAGGTGCCAATATTCCACACTGTCTTAAAAAGCTAAGGAATACTGCTGGGTAAGTGGGAATGCATCAATCTTAGTAGCATTACTACACATTTGCCCAAATGCAGTAAGAGGAAACAATGGGTGAAGGAAGTCCAGACTCTCTGAAAGCATGGCATAAATCCATTTTGCTAAGTTATTGGCCATCTCTCATGCTATCCTTGTGAACAAGATGATCAAATTTCAGGTGATTCAGTCTTGCAGATTGATGGATTGATGTCACTTTGAGGAATAGGCATTGGTTAAATACCGGTGGACTCCAACAAGTCAACCTTGTAATCAGCTCTCAGGAGGAAATTATAAAACCTGCTGTTCTGATTCTTGCCTGTTTGCTCTACCCTACTCCTCCCACCCCCCCCATGCCATTCTCTATCCTGCTTTGCCCTGCTCTGTGCCCAGGAACAGAGGCTGATTTACTGTGGAGCTAATGAAGTTTCAGCTCAGGACCCCTTAAGTGTTACCTCTTCCAAACTTTGTGCCTAAAGTAATTTGGAACTATTTTTCTTAAAAAGGGCCTCCTCTTCATGGTATAAGCTTCATCTCTACCTAATTTGAAGTCAGCCCTGTGCAGGAGGCTGAATCCTATAGACTGTCAACTGATATGATAAGCAAAAACAATGGCCCCCATAAAGATGTTCCCATCCTAATCCCTGGAACTTGCGAACGTGTTACCTTACATGGCAGAAGTCAGTGATGCTATGTGAAGATTCAGTCTTCCATTGCTGGCTTTGAAGTTGGAGGAGTTGGCCACAAGCTAAGGAATACAGAGGGCATTTAGAAACTGGAAAAGGCAGAGAAATGGATTCTCCTCTAGAGTCCCCAGAAAGGAATACACTCCTGCCGACACTTTTATTTGAGCCCAGTAAGACCTCTGTAGGACTTCTGACCTGCAGAACTGTTAGGTAGTAAATGTGTATTATTTTAAGCGACCAAGCTTGTGGTCATTTGTTACAGCAGTAAGCGGGAACTACACCTGGCTTCTGGTTTGATTTGGCTAATGGGAATCACCTGAAAAAGATCAGCTGCTGAGAGGAGGAAGCGGTCAGAGTATTCCTTTACTGTTCTCCACTTGCCAACAGTAAAGTGTTCCTTTACTGTTCTCCACCTGCTCTGCACCAAGTGTGCTGGTGAGGATGACATCTCTCCCCAGATAGAATGTCTCTTCCACTGCTCTGCTCTCACTGGGATGCTGAGGGCATTTGGAAACTGGAAAAGGCAGATTAATGGGTTCTCCTCTAGAGCCCCCAGAAAGGAATACAGCCCTGTCGACACTTTTATTTGAGCCCAGTGAGACCTCTGTAGGACTTCTGACCTACAGATCTGTTAGGTAGTAAATGTGTATTATTTTAAGCAACCAAGCTTGTGGTCATTTATTACAGCAGTAAGAGAGAAATACACCTGGCTTCTGGTTGGATTTGGCTAATGGGAATCACCTGAAGAAGATCAGATGCTGAGAGGAGGAAGTGGTCAGAGTATTCCTTCACTGTTCTCCACCTGCTCTGTGCCAAGTGTGCTGGTGAGGACGACATCTCTCCCCAGATAGAATGTCTCCTCCGCTGCTCTGGCTCTCAGTGGGATGCTGAGGCACCGTTTCCTATTTGCCCCTTCAAGCCTAAGGCTGCTAAAGACTTCCTGTTCTTATCTGTCTTCTTATTCTACCCACAATTTCATAAATAGTTCATGGAGTAGCTCAAATAGTGTGCCCAAAATTTACATTCATCCAGAACCTCAGAAGGTGACCATATTCGGAAATAGGATCTGTGAAGGTATAATTAACTAAGGGTCTTGAGATGAAATCATTTAGGGTGATCCCTAAATCCAATGACTGGTGTCCTTGTTAGAAGAGGAGAAAACACAGACAGACATACCAAGAAAGGCATGTGAAGATGGAAGCAGAGTAGGGTGATGCCTTTTCAAGCCAGTGAATGTCCAGGACTGTGAGCAAACACCAGACACTAAGAGAGAGGCATGGGCAGCTTTCCCTCAGAGCCTCTAGAAGAAACCAATTCTGTCAACACCTTAAATTTGGACTTCTAGCCTCCTTGATTGTGAGAAAATAAATTTCTTTTGTTTTAAGACACTGAGTTTGTGGTCATTTGTATGGCATCCCTGGGGAATTCATGTAATACTTTTGTTAAAGTCTCTTAAACCATTTGAGTGGGCTTCTGTATTCCACTCTGGCTGACAGAATTCTGTTTTTATTACACTTTAAAATGATATAAGAATAGGAGGAATAGTTACCTTCTGGATTACAGGGTCAAAATTAAGAATTATCTTAAAAGTCCAGCGTAAAGGGTTATACCTGGAAAATGTGAAAAATAATAGCTTTGTACTTCCGTTCAAAAAAATCAATTGCCATCATTGCCCATGGCACTTTAGACAAATCACTTAGTATTCCTGATTCTAAATTAGAATCAGTCATTGGTTAAATACCATTGGACTCCAGCAAGTCAACCTTGTAATCTGCTCTCAGAAGGAAATTAATTATCATGTTTAGAATGGAGGTGATAAAACCTGCTCCCCTTACATTGTTTTAAGAGGAAGAAGAAATAATTGAATCAGGAAAATGAGTGCAGAATAAGGAGTCATTCGATATGAAGCTAGACTGGGCTTTGTCACCAACAAACTGTGTAATCTTCCTTAAATGAGTTAACCTTGATGTTTCCTAGTTCCCTCATCAGGAGGTTGGACTGGATGCTTTACAAGTGGATCATTTAATATTCTATAAATTGATTGTGCAGTACAAGAAAGATGTGAATAAACAGTCACACTCATGAAAAAGACCAAGGGGATTTTTGGTAGTTGATCACATGCTCAATATTAACAAATTGTGTCATGTGACTGCTAAAAAAAGTCATTAATTAATTAATGAGAAAGAAAGAGAAAGAAAACAGTATAGACTTAGTCTATTTTAGAAATATGCCTATCTAAAAGAAGATAAGCATTCTACTAAGCTGTGTTTTATAGTCAGTTATAAATATATCATTTTCAAAAGAATATTAAGAATGATGAATATTGTCAAAACAGGATTATCAGGATAGTTTGGCATCTGAAAAATGTCACATATATATTGATTTAATGAGCAAATAATACATATCCTGAAGAAGGAAAATTTAAAGATGATGAACAGGGAGAACTAAGTCCAGTGAATCAAAATAGAGCAAAAGTAATTTTAGAAGCAAGATCAAGAAAATAACTATAATAATTAGAATTGCAAAGTAGTAGAATGGTAAGGTTGCTCACTAGACTTATTCAAAGGTAAGGCTGAGTCACATCTTACAGTTGCTATCAGCCTATCAGTGGTTTGTAAAAGCAAGAGACAATTGTTACTATCTCTTTCAAATTCCATATTCACTGACATTATTTCTGTAGGTTGAAACTGGCCATCTTGAGAGTATACACACCATTGGAGTCAGCAAACACTAAAAAACAAGGTCTTTGTTTTCCTTGGACACCTGGTGATTAAACATTTACCATCACACTACTGGGTGCTATGGAATTCCTGCGGTGAATAGTTTGACCTCTGCAATTGTACTGCCAACTCTGTAAGACTAAGATTCTTTTTGATTTGGTCTACTAGGGGGTAAATCAAGAGAGATGAGTCTAAGTAAAGTTAAAATGCCTTCAACATAAGGCTTCTAGACTCAGCTTCCTGGTTGTACACACTTTCTTCTTCCCTTGATGGTGATTCTTCAGACTATCTTGAATACCCTCTCTCTTTCAGTTTCTTTTGCTTCTTTCTTATCAAAACTAAGATAGATCTGACAACCAGAGAAAATGGACACACATAATCGATTTTCAAATAGGTGAAAGATTATCATGTAAAAAAGAAACAAGGCTATTATCATTATTAAATAGATCGTGTATTAGGGAAATATTATGATATGATCTAAACAACACCAGGAACAATATATGGATTAACATCATTCATTAGCTGTTATTGATTAGCTATACAGTGTGAACAAGTCACTTACTATGCCTTGGATTCTGTTTCTCTTCTGTGAAATAGGACTCACAATTTCTAACTCAAAAGGTTTGATCGGTTCTATACAAGATGATTAAATAAAAATATTTTGTCAGGTGCTATACAAATAAAAATTATCATTGTTAGTACATTATTGCTACAATTTATTTGCATCTTAGTTCAAAATGGCATTTATTCTATGATTATAACAGGAGTGGAACAAGAAGAATGAGATGCACATCCTCCCTTATCCCCCACTGACAGCTACTATGTGAATATGATTCAAACCAAAACAATGCAATCCAGCCTTGCCATTCCTCACATAACAGTAATAACAAACAAAAACTGCAAACAGGTATTCTTCTTCTATGACTTTGCCCATCTCCTCAGCATTTTTGTAGGGACTTCAAGGGTACCCAGAGCCTTGCTAGATGGGACACATCTTTCTTCAATATGGTTTATTCTCTGCTGTAAGAAATAAACAAATTTTTGAAAATGAAAACATCTTGAAATACTTCACATTGCATTTTCCCTTGTATTATTTCTACTTTTTTAAAAAGGTCATTCCTTTCACCATTAAGGATAAGGCATAAAGTTCATTGTCCTAGAAAAAGAGAGTGTTAAGAGTCTAGTACAAAGAGGCTTCTCTTTGTAGCTCAGAGTTTAACTATTTGAGTTCACAGTCAGGGAATACTCTTGAAAATCAGGCTTTGTTGAGAAAGTGAAGAATGTTCTAATCCAAAGCCAATCTTTACATATCAAGGTTGGAGATCTGAATATAAAATTTCCCTGTAAGATATAGGCAGCACACAGCAAATCACATATGTTCACGTGTCCCTGAAGCTCATATCTGCCTACAGGCTTGGGATGCACAATTGGGAAGGAGAGTGTTCGGGATGGGGAGGTGGAATATGTGGGGACTGAATAGAGAAGCTCAGATAAGACAAGTCCAGGGTAAGGAGGCAGCAGATACCTGAACAGGGCATCAATCCAGTAGTTGACAGTAATTCTGTCATAAACTCCAAATAAGTTGAGAACAAACCTGAGAACAATTGAATGGGTGCTCCACTTCACACCTTGGGGAATAGCAGAACAGCAGTAGAACAGCAAGGGCAGATAAACGGGTCCTAGCACATGGAGCCGGGTAGTCCTACATCTCCTGAGGAACAGGAAAGTGACACAGAAGTCACCACGTGTGGGAGAAGGTAGATAAATGAGCTTACCTGAAGGATCTGGATAAAGAGAAAGTTAACTTAAAGCACAGAGCTTTGGGATCATCTTCCCGTGTCAGAGACTGAATCAGAGTCACAACTGTATCTTGGGACAAGGTCTACTACTAAGCCAGAAATAGTAAACCAGACAACAAGGTGACTTGACCAGATCACAGAGGTGACCAATTTCCCCAGAGCAATCTTCTCACCATGTCAAGGCCGAAAGAACAAACTACAAGTTGTACCACCTAAGGACACATTAAAAGTGGCAGCAGTATGGAGTCCTCAACCATGGCCCTAGTGAACTGCATGTTACGCAGTTATGTGTCATCAAAAGACTAATGTGCTTTTATGAGAGTGAGATTTGATGCCAAAAATATCCAACCCACGTTCTGTGGGAGTCGCAGATTGAGACAAAGCACAAAGCAAATGTTCCCCTCAGCCTCGCCGTGGGTTTTGTAAGAGGCAGGAGAAGAGAATATGTGGAAGACTGAGCTTAACAAAAGTGACCATTTTAAAACAGAAGAGCATGAGCTACTTAATTGACAATTTTATGCCTATTCTCACAATCCTCACTAGCAAAGATAGGGATTTGTAAGCAAAATTATTTCAAAATACGAAAAATAAAATGGTTACTTTTTTTTCCTTGCACATCTGAATGGTAGTGCATATTTTCACCTCCCATCACCACTCCTAGGAATTTGCTTTTGGGAAAAGTGCCTTAGGTCATAAGTCAGCTAATAAAGAGAATGGAAGACCCACGATCTTGCAGTGAAAGGATTAAAAGGAAAGCCCTACAAAGAGGACCTACGCTCACTGTCTCTTAGAGGGCTGAAGACGAGCATCAACCTCCACCAGTTTGAATCCCAGAATCTCAGACTTAGGTGGATCCAGCAGTGATGATTCTTCCTGTGAAAAGCAGTGGAGATTTTGCAAGGGAAGATTAGAGTGTTGAATGGAGAATGTTCAGGAAGGAAATGTGTGGAGCTGGAGAAGAGACAGGGATTCAAAGGTGAGGGCTGGCTGAGCATCTTTAGAAGAAGGAATGGGAGTCATCCATGATGTCCCATTCTTTTTTGTTGTTGTTGTTTATTATACTTTAAGTTCTTGGGTACATGCGCAGAACGAATTAGCTTTAATGTTGGTGAGACATTAAGGAAAACAAAGACTCTAATAACAAAATACCAGCCTTAGTAGTGTTAAGGAGCTGGAGTCAGAATGCCCATGAGTAAGTCTAGGTTTGCCACTTTTTACTTCTATGAGTTTG
>CAUYLG010012327.1:0-56833 GCA_963573385.1 Cacajao melanocephalus | reverse complement strand
TCTAGCCTGGGCAGTAGAACAAGAATCCTGTTCTCTCTCCCTCTTTTTCTTCCTCTTTCTTTCTCTCGTACATTCTTTTTTTTTCTTTCTTTCACTCTCACTTTCTTTCCTCTCTTTTCCTTTCTTTCAAAAAAAAAAATGAATTCAACCTAGGAGAATATATTTTAAAAATATGTGATAAAACAGTTCATTCTAGAATCACAGCACACAAAAAGATTCTCAATATCATTAACTTAGGAAATTTAAAATAATGCCGCAGTGAGATATCACTATAGGTGTATTCAAAGGATTTAACTAATAAGAACAAAATACCAACTACTGATGAGCAGAACACAGAGCAACTGGAACCCTCATATGTGGCTGGAGGGAATGTAAATAGTACAGCCTCTATGAAAACATCTGAGATAGTCCCTATAAGTTTTTACCTCCCTTACCGTAGGACCCAACAATTCCATGCCACATAATTTGCCAATATCAATGAACGTTTATGTTCACAGAAACCATTTATGTGAATATTTGTAACAACTTTTTTTATAATTGTTCAAAACAGGAACAAATACACCTCAGCTGATGCATATTCTGTGATTTTATTTATGAATTTAGGAACAAGGCAAAATTATAAAATAGGAAAAGATCAGTGGTTGTCAAGGGCTGGGCTGGCAGAAGTGTTGACTACAAAGGGAAGTCAGTGAATCTGAGGTTGTGATGGAACTATTCTTCACGCTTACATTGGTGATTTCATGACTGAACTGTATATTTTTGAAGCCTTTTAATACTGTGAATTAATAGTAGTGACTTTTCTATACATGTATTGAACCTCGACAAAATAAAAGAGAAGTTGGGTGTACATGACTCTGAATATTGATTTGACTTGGTATATTTTCATTTTAGTTCCCGGGTAAATGTCTATGTCTCTGTTTTACAGAAACAATATTACTGAGACACTAATTAAATTTTGTGATGTGATGGAACTGTTCAATATCATGATTGTGGTGATAGTTACAGTAGAGTGTACATTTGTCAAAACTCAGAAATCTTACACCCAAATGGCAAATACTTAGTATATATAAATGATACCTTAACAAGTCTTCTTTATATATTTTACTAGGCTGATGTTGAGAAAAATAGGACATGCCCATATATACATGCATATGTAATTTTCTACTTCAAACTAAGAACAAATATTTCCTTCTGAATAAGGAAATTTCATTTTTAAATATTTATTAATACATATGATCAAATATAGAATTTATCAAACAATCTATGTTCACAAAAACCCATAGGTTTTAGGTGTCATAGGTATAGTTTGATAGAATCTAAAGTATTATTGATTCTACTTGACAAGTAAAACACATTTGTTATAATGATTAATCTCATTTAAAATATTGTTTTCTGTGTTGTTTAAATTTTACCATCAATGAGCAGCATGAAGTTCCTTGAAATTTCTAAACTTAAACAGAAATAATGTTGCTGCTATAATATTCTTTGAATTATCATAATTATAGCTAATTTTGTTTGAAGTGTGGATTCAGTGTCAATGTTAATCTATGATAACACAATTTCTGTTATTTCTTATGATAGTTATATTTTCATCTAAAAACAATTGCCTCTTAACCATTGACTCTAAGTTTAGTTTAATGTATTAATCTCACCCATAGTCTTTTAACAGCAGTGAGTGTTCTGATAACGGTTTTAATAAGCATCAGCATGATAATAGGTTTGCTTTTACATGCATATTCAAGCATTTTATAAATAAGATTATGATTCTCCTATGCTATTAATTTGATGCAGCTTTAACACAAAATTAGGTATGTTTCACCATATGTTTATACATTTTAAGTAGAGATTCTTAAAAGAAAATTAAGAGAGAATTTACAGAAGGAAGACATGCAGCCTTTCCACAGTAAAAAGTAAAAAAATAAAAACAAAAATAAATATATTTATTGAATATGTGTATACACACATTTAAGTTGGCATCTTTAATGTAAATCAATTATTCTGTTTTAAACAATATCTCATTATTCTTGGAACGATGTGCAATATACACACACTACATCGTAGACAGTTCTTTCCTTTTAATGGGAGTTATACCACTAGTTTTGTAATCACAGTTGTTTTTTGTTCAATATTTGTTAAATAACTGCCCAGATAAAGAATATCAATTCTGATATTTTTCCCAATGAATCTGGAAAAAGAGATATTTTTCTGTTTAGAGAAACTGTAAAATAAGTTTTGAAGGTCTTTTGCAACTGTCTCTTTATCTTCTGTAATGCAAATAAGTAACACTGAATATTAGAACGCTGCAGAAAAAATAAAGGAGATATCAAATTTAAAAAATACTAAAAATCCAGTTGTAAAACAGTCTTTTCCACAGCTAGATTGTATAACTCCTTCTAAATTAGGTGACTATCACCCATATATTTCCAACAAACAATATATTCTATATTAATTCAAGTTAATAGTTATGAATTGATAGTTATGTCTGACATATCAGTTATAGTTTGCTAATTAATCTCAAATAATTGGTTGTCCTAAAACTTGAATATAAATTTATTTTAAAAGAATCCTAAAGCTCCTACCAATACATTACACAATTACTACTTATTCCAATAGTTACTTGTGCTTAGCTGTATACATTTTGGTAGACACATCTCTTTCGTTTGTTTGTTTATTTGAGACAGAGTCTGGCTGTGCCACCCAGGCTGGAATGCAGTGGTAGGATCATGGCTCACTGAAGCCTCCACCTCTGGGCTCAAGCGACCTTGCTGCCTCAGCTTCCCAAATAACTAGGACTAAAGGTGTATATCACCATACCCAGCTAACTTTTATATTTTTTTTGTAGCGATGCGGGGGTCTTACCACATTGTCCAGGCTGGTCTTGAACTCATGGTCTTAAGCATCTGCTTGCCTCAGCCTCCCAAAGCACTGGGATTATAGGCCTGAGCTACCATCCCTGGCCTAACATTTATTTATTTATTTATTTATTGTACTTTAAGTTCTGGGGTACATATGCAGAACATATAGGTCGAATCCTTGAATAGACCAATAACAAGGTCTGAAATTGAGGCAGAAATTAATAGCCTACAAACCAAAAAAAAAAAGTCCAGGACCAGATGGTTTCACAGCCAAATTCTACCAGAGGTACAAAGAGGAGTTGGTACCATACCTTCTGAAACTATTCCAAACAACAGAAAGAGAGGGACTCCTCCCTAATACATTTTATGAGGCCAACATCATCCTGATACCAAAACCTGGCAGAGACACAAGTAAAAAAGATAATTTCAGGCCAATGTCCCTGATGAACATTGATCATTGATGCCAAAATCCTAAACATTTATTTTTTTAATAAATAACTTTTAATTTTATAAGAAACCTTCAAAAGAGTTTTAAAATGTTAGGCTATTTTGAAGTGTCACAAAGTGTTTGGCTTATGTAAACACTTATGAAAATGCACAGAGGCAAGGGAAAGAAATAAAGGGCAAACAGGAAGAGAGGAAGTTAAGCTATCCCTGTTTGCACACATAATGCTGTATCTAGACAACCTGATAGACTTGGCCCTAAAGCTCCTTCATCTGATAAACAACTTCATCAAAGTTTCAGAATACAAAAGTCAATGTATCAAAATCACTAGCGTATCTATACACCAAGAGCAGCCCAAGCCAAAAGACAAATCCTATCACAATTCTATTCACAACTGCCACAAAAAGAATAAAATACATACTTATACAGCTAATGAGGGAGATGGAAGATCTTTACAATGAGAATTAGAAAACATGCTGAAAGAAATTATAGATGACATAAACGAATGAAAAAACATTCCATGCTCATGGATAGAAAGAATAAAAATCATTAAAATGACCATATTGCTCAAAGTAACTGTAGATTCAGTGCTATTCTTACCAGACTAACAATGACATTCTCACAGAACTAGAAAAAAAAATTTAAAAAGTTTGTATAAAACAAAACAGTCAGCCAAGGTAGCCAAGGCAAACCTAAGCAAGAAGAAAAAAGCTAGGGGCATCATGTTTCCTGACTTCAAATATACTACAGGGCTACAGCCACTAAAACAGCACAGTAGTGGTTCAAAAACAGTTCCAATTGACATCTAGCAAAAGTGCCATCCAAGAACATCAGAATGCATATGCTTTTAAGTACCCGTGGGACATTCACTAAAGTACACTATATTCTGGTATATTAAAAATGCCTCAACAAACATAAAGAAATCAAAATTATAGAGTGAGTTCTCAGACTGTAGTGGAATCAAAGTAGAACTCAATTACGGAAAGACAACAAAAACCTCCAAACACTTGGAACTAAACAACACATACAGAAATTATCCATGAATCAAAGAGAAAATATCAAGGAAATTTAGAATATTTCATTTAACTGAATAAAAAGACAGCATATCAAAATATTTGAAAAGCAGCCAAAGCAGTCTAGAGAGAATATGTATAGTATTAAATCCATATATTTAAAAAAAGTCTTGAATCAATAAATAAGGTTTTAGCTCAGGAAACCAGAAGAATAATGAAATCCAAAGCAAACAGAAGAAGCAAATAGCTACCAGAGCCAAAATAAATACAATTTAAATAGATGATATGGTTTGTCTGTGTCCCCACCCAAATCTCATCTTGAATTCCCATGTGTTGTGGGAGGAACCCATGGGAGGTAATTGAATCATGGAGGCAGGTCTTTCTGATGCTGTTCTTGTGATACTGAGTAAGTCTCATGAGATCTGATGGTTCTGTTAGGGGGAGTTTTCCCCACACAACCTCTGTTTTTGCCTGTTGCCATCCATGTAAGACATGACTTGCTCCTCCTTGCCTTTCACCATGATTGTGAGGCCTCCCAGGTATGTAGAACTGTTAAGTCCAATAAACCTCTCTTTCTTTTGTAAAATTGCCTGATCTTGGGTATGTCTTTATGAGCAGCACGAAAGCAGACTAATACAAGAGAATAACAGTAAGAAAACTCAATTTAGAAATAAAGACGTTTATTGAAAGTAACAATAAAATTAACTAATTTTTATCAAGACTGAAGAAGAAAAAAGGACTCAAGTTACCTATATCATGAATAAAATAGCAAATGTTACTACATACTATCTAATTATCAAAAAGATAACAAGGGAATACTATTGACAAGTCTACATAAACAGATTTGATGATTAGGTGAGATGAAACAGTCAACTGAAAAGCATATGCTACTAGAACTTTTCTAAAATGAAATAATTTGAATAGTTCAGTAACTATTAAGAAAATCAAATTTTAAAATGTAAAAACTCCCCTCTCCCCACAAAACAGAATCTAGGCCCAGTTTCCTGGACAAGAGAATCATATCAAATGTTAAAACAAAAATTAACCATAATTCAACTCAGTCTTTTCCAGAATATAAAAGAGGAGAAACACTACATAGTAATAAGTTTTACCTAGCCCAAAAGTAGGTCTGGCCTTTTTCCTCAGCTTTTGGGAGGATACAAATATCTAAACCCTTGGAATGTCCTACCTGATAGAGTCTTTGTTTACCTGGGGTCCATGAGCTACATCAATAATGTTACATCAGTTATTATATGCAAAGAGTGTAAAGGGAATAACAGTGCTTGGTCCACAGTTCCTGCGTCAAGGCAGACAGTAGACAGTAACAATACACTTTAACATGGAACGGTTTTAGCAATACTAGCAATGTGATAAAACTTGGGAACTTTGCGCCATTGAGGGCCCAACCTTCTGATGGATTTGAGACTGAGATCACCCAGGTGGGCAATCAATCACACTAATGTAATGGATCCACACTAAAGACTTTAGAGACTGATTCTTGGGTGAGTCTCCCTGATAGCGACATTCTGTACACATCAATGCCAGGAAAGTAACATGCCCTGATTCCCATGAAGAAAAGGCAACATAGTATTTATACTTCTTTTGAGACTTCCTCTTTGATATATATTTGATTTGTAAGTGTGTTGTTTAATTTCTAGATACTTGGGGATTTTCCAGATATCTCTATTAGTTTAGGTCCATTATAGTTTAACAATATACTTTATGGAACTTTTTCTTTTGAATTTGTTATAATGTGTTTATTTTCCAGAATGTGGTCTATCTGCACGAATGTTTTGTGTGATCTTGAGAAGATTTTGGACTCCCCTGTTGTTTAATGGAATATTCCATGAATATTAATGAGAACAAGTTGTTTGATAGTACTCGTGTAGTCAAATCTATCATTAGTGATTTCTTGGTTGCTTGATCCGTCAATTACTGAAAGTGAAAAAGGAGTGTGGAAGTAGTCTGAAATATCTGAAATAGTGTAAATCTTTTTCTCCTTGCAGTTCTAGCAATTTTGGCTGGAGCTATTTTGACTCCTTTGTTAGATTCATACATGTTAAGGATTAATTCTCTTTCGAAAATAAAGCCCTTTATTATTAAGCAATGCTTTTGTTCATCCCTGGTAATTTCTTTGTTTTGAAGTCTGTGGTGTTTGAAATTAATTAGCTACTCCAGGTTCTTTGAAGAGTGATATTATACTGTATCTTTCTCTATACCTTTACTTTTAGCTTATTTGTGTCTTTAGATTAAAACTAGATTTATTCTAGATATGATATATTTGGATCTTGCTCTTTTAAAAAATATACTCTTACAATCTCTGTTTTATAATTAATGTATTTAAAGTATTTATCAAGTTGTTATTTATATAACTGTATTAATATCTACTATGTTTATAACTGTTTTCTATTGGTTGTACTTGTTTTTTTTTTTTTTTTTGCTTCTTTCCCCTTTACCCTTTTACTTCTTTTGTTTTTAATTGAACATTTTATAAAAATCCACTTCTCTTACTCTCTTAGTATGTTAAACATACTTACTTTTATGTATTTTTTAATAGTTTTTCCAGAGTTTACAATATGCATTTACAAGAAATCTAAGTTTACCTTCAAATAACACTTTTATTTTCACCTGCCAGAGCCACAAGGGAATGCTTCCCAGCCATTCACTATGATAACTTAATAGGATTCCACTAATGTGTGAGAACATACTTTGTTATTAAAGAAAGATTACTCTAGTCCACACTGGGCTTCCACACTTGTCACAGTTCCCTTTAAACTGTTTTTACTAGTGTGTAATTCCAGTGGCCACTGTTCCATGTATGCAGATTTTGACCCTGAGTCTCTAGATTCTCCTGTCTTTCCAGGTTTTGGGGTAGCTGTTTGTCAGGGAAACCCATTTTTTTAAATGTGTCCAAGTCATTGAGTCTAGTTGATTCAGATTTTTCTTGTTGTAAGGATGAGAGTAGTTTATTTAAGATTATAATATGTTAACACTAAAATCAGAAGTAAACTCTCATCTTTTAATGTTTGGCTGACATCAAGTTGCCAATACCTATTAATACTGGTACTAATATGATAACTAAAATTTTTCTTTGACTCTTTTATAATTTATAAAGAAAATATTTTGTAATTTCAATGTAATTCAAAAATAAAGCATATTTATAAGACGAGATTTTTTAGAATCAAGGAAATAAGATGCATAATAATGTATTACTTTGTGGTGAGGTAATGATAAAATAATCAGATTCATAACATGTGACAGCAAAATTATGCCATAATGTGCTATTTCATAGAAAATTCTACATTAGTCCAAACTTATATGTTGAAAATATAAAATTATTGCAGAACATGTAGGGTAATAACAATGTTTAACTCAGAAGAAAAAATGTAATTATCCATCCTACATACATATTGTGAGCAGCAATACAGTTTTAGCACAGAAATAAAATCTGTGATGATAAATTGTGTTGTAAATATTAATTTAATGCTCTTCCAGTCTTTTTAAGTTGGAAATTTTTTGGATCATAAAGTTATAGATGGTCATAAAATGTGTATACTTCTGTTTAAAACAAAAAATAAAAATCATTTATGTTAAAATTAAGATCCTGCAAAATTCGATGCACCCACTAAAAGGTATCAGACATAACTTGATTTTTGAGACACACTGACTTAAATGATGGAATTTTTTAGTGTGAAGCCACTAATATTCTAACCTGTAAACAGAAGAATGTATAAATCTTTGACCCATTCAACCAGTTTTTCTGCATCATTGGTAGCATTACATAAATGTTTTTAGCCTGTTAATATGGTATATTACATTGATTAATGTGAGAATATTCAACCCATGTTGTATTTCTTCATATAAAAACTATGATGTATAATTTTTTACACAGTATTATCTTCAGTTTAATGTTGTACTGATGATTTTTGCATCTAAATTTATGAAAGATGATGTGTATTTTTGGTTTGTTTTGGCACTATTTTTTCTTCTGATTTTGTATATTAGATTTCTCTAGAGGAAAGGACGAATATGATATATGTACATATGAAAGGGAGTTTATTAAGAAGTAGTGAATCACAGGATCACAAGGTGAAGTCCCACAATAGGCTGTCTGCAAGCTAAGGAGCAAGAAAGCCATTCCAAGTCTCAAAACCTCAAATTCAGGGAAGCCTACAGTGCTGTATTCAGTCTGTAGCCAAAGGCCTGAGAGTCCCTGGCAAAGCACTGGTGTAAGTTCAAGAGTATAAAAGCTGAAGAATCCAGAGTTCAATGTTGAAAGGCAGGAAGCATCCAGCAAGGGAGAAAGATGGAGGCCAGAAGACTCAGGCCAGTCTAGACCTTCCACGTTCCTCTGCCTGCTTTTATCCTAGCCTGCTGGCAGCTGATTACCTATTATAAATGTGACTTTTAAAGTCATGATAAGAAAGCATATTTCATGTAACTGTATTTTGGCTCTTTCTGTTGTTCTTTCTTCCATCTTACTACTGCAAAATTATCATTTTATTTCTGCTTGAAGATCTAAGTTTAACTTGTATGTTTTAGTTCCCAAACCAGCTTAATTTTGAGAAACTTTGCAATGTTATTTTGTGCCGCTAGGATTATCGAAAGCCACTGAGATCCTACTGGTTTCTGCTGGTGCCATTTGAAGCGGTGAACCTAAAACTATTTATTTACCGACAACTACTTCTTTACCTACAGCTGTCAGGTGTTTCTTGCTAAGGGTGGGTATGCTTATGTTTATGGAGACAAAGAGGCTTCCCTGGCATGGTGATTGGGTTTTTTTCAGAATATTTCTCACCCACTCCTTGCCTGTAAAATACACATATTGCTGAACATAGCCGCTAGTGGCAGATACCTCTCTTACCTCACCACCCTGTTGTCTCTGAATTGTGAAGGAGAGGCTTGGGGCTGGTGGGAAAGGATACTACTTTCTCTGGCTGCTTTTTTCTGGCAAGATTGATCCCTTTCTGGTGGTTTATCGCTCAACTGCTGTTTTTGGAGGAAGACCCGTTGAATGCAGCATTAGAATGAGCCTACCTTGGTCACTTTCTGCTGCTAGAGTTGGTGGTTGGCAATTAGTGGGTCTAAGTTGCCTTCTCTTGGGTGTGAGGACACAGATGGCCTGCTTTTGTTGTTCCCCCAGCTCTAGTATTCTGAAGCAATTCACTTACGTTTTACTAACTAGCAGAGCTCTCCTTTGGCTGCATCTTGCGTTATTTTCTCATTTTATAGTTGTATATTTTGGAGGAGCAGGAAGAAACTCATCTGCAACTTTTTAGAACTACAGATATTTTATGTTTTTGAAATCTGCATCACTTTCAGACTTAAATTCTTCCTACTCGATACCCTAACTCGATGTTCATACTTAAATTAGTGCCTAGATTAACAAATGCTTTATTTGAATACAGAAGATGGAGTAGTAGTTAGAATGTAGTCAGTTTAGTACATATGACATTCTACAATGAATCTTTCATAAACATGAAGGCTTTTACTTCCTGCATTTCTCCAATAATATGAATTAAGAGTGTGTTTAACACAGATATGTTTCCACACCTGTTTTGAACTGTTGCTAATACATTTTTTGCCCAAATATCTTAAGTTAATGATAAACTATGTTATAAAGAAAAAGGTTTGTTTTTTAAGTGATCTTTTAAATGATACAACTAGTTCAACCTATTATAGGACATGTCCTTTCTTATACCTAGAAAACTTTATCTCTACACCTACCAGTTTTAACTTGAAATGTCCTTTCTCCTTTAGTTCCCAGGTGATCTATAACCATCACGGAAAATTAACCACTCATTAAAGTTCCTTCTTACCTTGCTCTCTTTCACAAACCATTATATATTTAGTTTTCTAATTTAAAATCATTATTTTAGCCTATATTTTACTCTTGCTTACTAATAGTACTTAAATACCATTGAGGATATAGGATTTGCCTTATTTATGTATACATTCCTGCTACTTTCAAGACTGCCTAGCATACAATAAATACTTAATAAGCAAATTTAAGTGATCAAATAAATAAGCAATTAATACTAGTTTTTTTTTAATCAACTTATTTTACTACTGGAAAGTTAGCTTTTGAAAGATTCTGTACAGGCTCTGACACAAAATAAGAATACAATGTGTAATGAATACATTATATCCTAGTGCTACTTATGTAATTTCAAAAATATTATGTGAATATTCCACATTTTAGGGTATCTTCTATAGGCACATATACACGTTTGTATCTTTATCAAAATGTCTGATCAGCTCCTTTGGCAAATTTTATTATACTGGGACATCGTTCATAAAAGAATATTTGAGCAAGGATTTGTCCAACCAAATGCAATGACTTAAACTTTAAGAAACTTATATTTTTTATTATGAAAACATGAGAGTGGGCCAACAGGTTAGATATGGCAGCTATACAGGGAATATAGTTTCTTTTTCTTTTCTCTGCCATTCATAACATAGGCTTTATATTTTGCTTCAAAATGGCTGTTCCAATTTCTACCAATATATTAATATTTTATATTTTATTACATATTTAAATTGTAATTTAGACTTGTTGCAACACATTCATTTGGAAATTGAAAATTTCATTTGAATCTAATAACTTCCTTCTAAAAAAGGATGATGAGAAACAAAGCTTGGAGAGTGTGACGGGTTGTATCTGTTTTCTATCTCTTGCAAGATACAGCCAAGAACCTTGCGTACTTAGACTCTCAAGTTATTATTGTTTCAAATAATTATTTATTTTTAGTCATATGATAATTAGTTAACTTTGCCTTTTAATAACATGTTGAACCCAAAGACTTATTATAAAATGCCTAAAATTGCATTCAGGAACAAATTAACTCAGCTCATTAGATGTCTATGCATTTTCCCCTAAAATTTACCTAAAAAATTGGGTAAAGAGATCAGGGAGATGATGAACCTTTCCCTAACCTGACATAAAATTATTCATTCAGTATTCTTACATTCACACAATACATATATTACATCTTAAAAGCCTAATTGACCTTAAACTCCTGGATACCTTAACTGATGAAACAATTGACTCTAAAATTTAGCAGTACATGCTGTGATGCATTGAATCAGTGCATACATTAGCAAATTGTAAAGTCTTAATGTCCTAAATAATATTAAATTAAAATTTTGAATTTCACAGTGCACTTTCTCATATTAGTTCATTTGCCGCTAGTAAAAATATAGTGACTTCAGTAGGGCAACTGCTGTTTTCATTCTCCTTTAACAGATTAATTCTATAATTGATATTTGAACCAACATTTTCTTAGAGGATATGCCATAATCCTTTCATTAGTCTGTCTGTGTGGAGGAATACTGAAGCAGTTCAAAAAAAGGTGATCAAGAAAGATGATCTCATAGGAGCAAACAGAGAACTCTAATAGTAAGCAAAATTAAGAGGTCAAGACAAAGAATGGTTACTTTGTCAACAGATAACAGAGACTCAATCATTATATTAGCCTTTGGTGCATGATCAAATTTCCCAACGAGAATCTTTAGTCTCCTTACCAATTATACACTGTCAGAGAAGGATAAGAATAAAATAAAATTATGCACTAGGAACTAGGATCAAAAGAAAAGGTAATATTAAATGTGAACTTTGACTGGTAGCAATATTTCTCTTCACTGAGAAATAACAGCTCCTAGGTCTGTGGGCTAATAATGCATCCTTGGATCTGACCATTACCAACTACAGTGATTTGGCACATCAAATCTATGAGACAGGAAGAAATAAGTAAAACACCGGTATTACAGGGACTGCTCACACATCTGCTGTTAGAACAAAGTGAAGCCAGAAAAATAAAATCACTTTTCTAAATCTGGCTTCCATTAATCTTCACATATTAGCTTGTTTTATCAATCTTGTTGTGTGTAACTGATGTCACATAATCCTCTCCCCGCCCCCCTCACCTTTCTCACTATATATATATCAGATCATCTCAAAGAAGAAAGCCTGGGAATAGAGCTATTTATATATATGTCTTCTGCATATTGTTATAAACACATCACATGTGTGTACCCACAACTCACATAAACATACATGAACATAAAATACCGATATATCTAGTTACAATTCACTACTGTTAGAGTAAGTAGTATAGACATATATGAGCAGGGCAGGAGTGCCACCAGAAATGGCAGGCACTCATGGGGTGATGATCAGTCAATCATAAAACTGTCTCTCTTAGATAATAAGAGAGGGCCCCAGAAATGTCCAGTACTCATTGGGTTATGGTCAGGTTATCATACAAGTTTCCCTCTGAAATGGTAAGTGGCCACAACTGCACCAAGAGGAAGAGGCATTCCCCAACAGATAGGAGCAAACAGGAGCTAGCAAACCTCAATTCCCTGACGAGGTCTTAAACACAAGCAGTAGGAGACAAAATGGCAGAGTGTGACTGGCATATGACTTTCCCCTATGGACTCTCCACCAGTAAGGGAAAACCACCCCAGGTGAGCATGTGCACAACCTCAGTAAACACACTGCACATGCAGCCCCTGGCAAGTGCTGGCACGCTACTGCCCATGTGCCAACGGAGCAACAGCCCACCATGGGAAGGAGATCAAGAGAGGAAAGGAGAAAACCCTGGGACCAAGCCAATGTACAAAAACTCCAAGTCAAGGGCTGAGAGGGGCACTTGATTTCTTAAGTAGCCTATTTGGCCTTCCTCCAAATATACTTTGCTTCTTTCAATACACTTTAGCTTCTGCTTTACAACTTGCCTGGGTCCTCTGTAAAAACAAGGGCCAGGATCACTGTGGACTCACTGTAGGTTGTGGACTAGTTCGCTGGTTCTGAACTTGCTGCTAGTTGTGGAATCACTGCCGGTAACAATACCACATTCTTTGTGCTAGTAAGTTTAACTTTCCATATTTGAAACGTTATTCTCCAACTGATAAAAACGGTTTTCTATAATATTTACGTTTGTTTGTCAATATGTATTCCATTCTAAGCACTTCATGTCTAAGTGTAAATGATATTATTTTTTCTTCAACTTTCAATTGTTAATTGCTACTATACAGAAACATGTTAGATCTTTGCATATTGAATCTGTATCATTCTCAGTGGGTGTGTGTGTTTTAAAAACATAATATTTTTAGAGCTGTTTTGGTTCATAGCAAAATTAAGCAGAATGTGTAGAGAATCCCCATATACCCTTGGTCCCACATACTCATGCGTTCTCTCCTATTAGTATTCCACATCAGAGTGGTATATTTGTTACCCTCAATGAAACATTAACACATAATTGTCATCCAAAGTTCATAGTTTATATTAGAAGTCACTCTTAGTGTGGCATATTTTATGGATTTTGAAAAAATGTAATGACATGATTTCATTATATTATAATAAATAGTTTCATTACCATAAAAATCCTCTATGCTTTAGAATGTCATATAGTATATCATACAGTATGTGGACTTTCAGATTGGCTTCTTTCACTTAGAAATCAGTGTTTACGTTTTCACTATGCTTTTTGATGTTTCGTTAACTTACTTCTTTTTATCACTGAGGAATACTTTATTGCCTGACTCTTTCACAGTTTAATTATCTATTCACATACTGAAGGACATCTTGGTTTCTTTCTAGTTTGGGCCATTATAAATATACATAAGTATTCATATTGCAGGTTTTTGTGATGATACAAATTCTCTGCTCTTCTCAAGGATTACAATTGCTAAATTTTATTTTAAGATGTTTAGTTCTGTAGGAAACTGCCAAACTGTCTTCCAAAGTGCCTATACTCTTTTGGATTCCCACCAGTAGTTAATGCGAGTCTTCACAGCTCCCATCCTTGCCAGAATTTGGTGTTGTCAGTGTCTTGAATTTTCGCTACTCTCATACTTGTGTAATGGCATCCCATTGTTCTTTCAAGTTGTAATTTCTTATGATGTATGAGGATGAGTATATTGTTGCGTGTTTGTCACCTGCATATTTTTTCATGAAGTGTCTATTCAGGTATTTTTGTCATGTTTTTAATCAGACTGTACACTTTTTTATTGCTGAGTTTTAAGAGTTTTTTGTATATTTGGTTTAGATTTATTTTAATTTTTAAAATGTATAAGTGACTGACAAAATGTACATATTTACTATGTACAGGATGATGTTTTGACATGGATATATATTGTGGAATGACAAAATCCAGCTAATTTATACATTAGCTCTGATAGTTATTTTTGTGGTGAGAACACTTTAACATCCACTCTGTTAGCATTTTCTAATAATACAACATATTTTTAACCATAGTACCATGTTGTAAAATAGATCTCTTGAATTTAGTTGTCCCTTCTAATTAAAATGTTGTTTCCCTTTACCAACATCTACACAATGTCTCCAACCACCCTAGTCCCTGGTAACCACCATTTTACTCTGCTGGTATGAGATCAACTTTTTAGATTTCACATATAAGTGAGATCACGTATTATTTGTCTTTCTCTACCTCACTTATCTGACTTAACGTAATGTTCTCCAACTTTTTCAGTGTTGTTGCAACTGGTAGAATTTCATTTATTTGTGGCAAAATAAGATTCCATTGTGTATACAAAACATGTTTTATTTATCCATTCATCCACTGATGGACACTTAATTTGAGAACATATCTTGGCTATTGTGAATAATACTGCAAACTGTGAGAATGTGGCTATCTTCTGGACATAATGGCTTCATTTTCTTTGGATTTATACCTAGTAGTGGAATTGCTGGATCATATGGTAGTTCTATTTTTAATTTTTTCAGAAATCTTCATATTTTTTATAATGGCTATACTGATTTATGTTACTACTATTAGTGTTCACATTTTCTCCACTTTCTTGCCAATATTGTTTATCTTTTTTTTTTTTATAATAGCCATTATAATAGGTATGAAGTGATCTGGATTTTCCTGATGAGTTTGACTTGATAATCATTTTTGACTTGACCTGATGATTGGTGATGTTAAGCATTTCTTTTCACATATCTGTTAATAATTTGTCAGACTTCTTTTTAAAAGATGTCTATTTAGGTTCTTTGACCATTTTGAGTTATCTGTTTTCTTGCTCCTGAATTCCTTATATGTTTTCATATTATCCCTATCCCCTTTTCAGATGTACAATCTGCAAATATTTCCTCCCATTCTTTAAGCTATCTCACTCTGTTTTTTGTTTCCTTTGCTGTGCAGAAGCTTTTTAGTTTGAGGTAATTCCATTTGTGTATTTTTGCTTTGTTGTCTGGCTTTGAAGTCATATCCAAAAAGTGATTGCCCAAACCAATGTCATGGAGCTTTTTCCCTCTGTTTCTAGTTATTTCACAGTTTAGGGTCTTACATGTAAGTCTTTACATATTTTAGAAATAGTTCGTTATCAAGTATGTCATTTGCAAATATTTTCTCCCAGTCTATGACTTTCCCTCTCAATGTGTTTTGAGTATTACATTGGGAGAAAATGCAAGGAGTAAAGAGACAGATGCTTCATGATAGGCTTAATGAAATGGTGAGAAAATGTTATTATTTTAGTTAAACTACGTTTTTCACTTAAGAGGTTAAGGGTGATTATTTCCTCATAGTTTTCAATAAAATATAAGCACTGGAGGAAGGATTTGAAACTTAGTACTAAGTGGGTAGAAAAGTGAAAGTAGTGATAGGAACTACAGATTTTCTACTTAAGAATTAGCTGTGTTAGCAAAGAAAGAAAGAAAAAAGAGAAAAATAAGATAATTTAAAATATTAGCATGGAGGCAGTCCAACATAAGAAAAAGATTTGAATTACAAGGCATCTGGAAGAAGTCAGGTAAAATGTTCTGTAAATGATGTGGGGCAACTAGAAATATTTTTAAAACAAGTGCTAAATACTTACCTCATGATTTGTATTTTAAAATGACATTTATCAGACATAAAATGACATTTATCAGATGCTAGAAAGAGGAAAATTTAGTGAGATGAGCCAGTTTTCCCCAGTGGCATTCTTTCTTTGGGGGCATTTGTCAATTTGCAGCTCTGAGTTTCTAGAAGAAAGCAGCAACTTAAGTGTTCTCTGCAGTCTTGTAAATCTGAACTGACAGAAATTGGACTTCTTTTTTACTTATTTTTAACCAGATTTAAGAAAATTCTGTATTTCTACTAAATACTTACTCTGAAATATACATCACATTACACCTGTTTTAAAACTAGTTTGAGCAGCTTGGTTGATATGTAAAATGAGATTTTTTGGCTAAGAGAATGCATTCATATGACATAATGAGTAATTAGCTTTTGTGCCTAGGTTCAGAACCTTCAGATTATTTCAAAGCAATCTTTGGAGTGCTTAATATAGAAACTACTAAGCAATATGGTGGAAAATGACATGTCCTTGCATGCTTCTTCTGAAAGTCATCAGAGCATCCTAGGGTAGCTAGTTCTAGACGTTCTGTCCTCTTTCAAAGAGTTCCAGGTACTTCCAATAATATGGAACTCTTAGTTGTTCATGCCACTCAGTTCTCACATATTTGTTGCTAAATTCTTACCAGGCATATGCCTCAAGCAAGTTGTGACTATAGCATTAGGTTTTTTACTGAATAGAGATCAGAAAACTCTCCAAGTTTTGTTTGGATTATGTATTTTTGCCATCTAATTATTCCCAGACTAGTCCCACTGATTGCTGTCCACATAATTAAATAAATACCAAGCTAATATAAATATAGAGAATGATCATCCTAGGCATAATTTAGAATCTTTAAGCTTCCTGGCAGAAGGATAAAAAAGATAAGTTGGCCCTGTGTTGCTATAATACAGTTTTCACTTACGAAAATTAAAATTTCAGTATAATGTTACAGTCTGAACAAGTTGAACTTTTTTTCCATATGTACCCCTTATTTTCTAATATCACTAAAAGATATCTGGGTTTAATTTCTGATTTTCATCTTCTGATATACATTAATAGGAGATGATCAACATACTGTAGTACTGTCAATTCATGCAGCCTTTATGACTCCCTGCATACTTGAATGTAGTTCTGTAATGCCCTGTCTCTTTTAGTAGAAATGATAAAATATGCACTAGGAATATCACAGAGTGTGAGGAAATTTGCCCAAGCCTCCACCTTTAGTAACACCTCAAGGTCACCACTGGGATAATAGGACTTGAGGCATTTAGCTCTCAAAAATCATTTCAAGCCTCCAAACCACATTTATCTTTTAAACAAGCCAGATTGGAGCATCACAGGGTTCGTATATAGGGTGTATAAATTCTTCTTCTGCCAAGACTCTGAGGTTCCTGTTCACAGCTCTTACTGCTATGTGGAGCAGATGCCACAGGTTGCAGTTTTGGTGAAGGACCTCCTAGCAGCAATTCTATCTATTTGGGAGCCAACCCACAGTCTAAGTTATCTTGTCTTCAAACATCTATTCATCAATAGACTCTCTTGGATTCTCAGATACTTAATAAACCCACCATATATGTTTTGAGTACTAACTGACGTCGATCAGTTGCTATTAATATTGATCAATTACTTCCATCTAAAATAACCTTACCTCAATGAGAATTTCAATAGCTATTCAAAGGATCCCACTCCACCAACCATTTTCTTCCCCCATCTTACATTAAAATCCACCTTTGGGAACTGGATACAATATTGTCTTTGCTATAATTTATTAATTTTTATTATTTCAATATTTTTATTCAGAGCTATATTTACTCCTGATAACTTACTTTCTGATATTAATAATGGAACCAAGAATCCTGATGATCCAGAAATACACACGGGCTGCCCTGCTGCTTACACAAAAGGCATCTCTAATTGTTCTCACTCATTTTAATTGTAAACCGTGAATACTGCTACAATGGATTTGTTCTCCTAATCAAGTTTTTCTTCTATTTTAATATGTGTCTTAAGTGCTTGTACAGCTATATAGGCTCTGTTTCCCACCAACCACCCACCTCCCCACCTCCACCAAGGATGGAGTATCTCCTCTTGATAGCAGGCAAACAAAACACAAAACAAAACCAAAAAGGGATCATTCTTTCTTTCAAAATACATGGCCTTTCCTTGGGCAAAATTTATGGCCTTTCATTTTGTAAAAATAGTATCAGACTTAATTTAGCCATGACTAATTGGCTTCACTTTCTTATGCTTCTAAACTATTAAATTTGTCCCATAAACTTTGTTGTAATTCGATAAGTCCTGTGTATTGGTTCAAATATGATTCATACTCGTTTGTAAGGGAGATTTATTTTTGTACGAAGTTTGTATATTGACTTGTCATTGATTTGTGTGGGGGGAATGGGGAGCAGGAGGGAGGATGCTGTACAGCGAATTGGCAATGGATAAAATGAATGTAGCACCTAAATAGATCACTATCAACTGACCCTGGAAAATACAGACTTTAATCAAGTATCCAGACAGAAAAAATATCACTTAGCTACCTTTTCTTCTCTGAAAATTATAAACCTAGTAGTCATTTACAATTGAGTGAATTTCAGCTCATATTTTATAATGTATATGAGAGCCTGTGTATGAACTGTATTATTTCAATTCTTTTAAAAACTTCCATATTCTTCTATAGCCTTACTGACTTTCAGCTTTTTAACTTTATTTAGATTCAGCTTGTAATTTCAGTTTATAATTTCACACATTACTATTCTCTTTATGTTTTCCCAGCACCAACTTTGATTTGCATTCAATGCAGTTCATATTCAATATGGCAAAATGTTCTATTCTTAATGGAAGGGGCAGAAAAACAATACAGTGCACTTGTTCCTTATCTTCAATACTAATATAGCACGATATTATAGGATTATTCCTAAAGACTGTATGGTAAGGAAGGCAATGCATTTTTTTCTTTTCTTGTCTATGAAGGACTAAAATCCATTTACATATTATTACACAGTAATACATGTCAAGAATACAAAAATTTCATTAAAACTTTTTATTTAAGTTTATTCATAACATATATAATTTTGCCCTTTTGTCAAAAGCATTCATTCATGAAAAAAGTAATGGCATTCAGGCTATGGTTTAGCGAAGGAGGCCATTTTGAGGCCTGTGTAAAAGTTCAGTTTCTACTAGTGGGTTTCAGCATTAACTACACTTTATAAAATAACAATGGTTGAAGGATTTCTTGATAATATCAGAGGAGCTCATTCCCATAGCAATGAATTCCCCAACCTGCAGAGCCTTACCATGGTATCCTGGTTCAATTCTAATTTGGATAATTAAATTCTGCCTGCATAGCTGACTTCTTACAGTTTCTAGCCTTTTTTTGCAATCTTCTGTTATTTCCTGTTTTGAATTGATGACTGCTGTGCCCCGTGGAACAGAAGCTGCATAATGGGACAGGAAATCATTCACTCTGCTTCTGTTACAGTTGTGGACTCCAGCTCTATTTTTCATTTCATTGTAATATTTGTGAAATAGAAACACCCTTCCTTGTTCCTGGTCTGCTAGGAGAAATAAATCCATGAAAACCTGTACCCATTCAATTTCTATTAAAATATGCATTTATCCAACTGAAAGTTAAAATATAGCTTTTCTTTACAAAATATGTATACAGAAAATACAGCGTATTTTTAAGGATATTATGTGAACTTGCAAAACTGTTACTTTTCAAAATATATCTGCAGTATTAACTTCAAGTAGCAATCTGTTTTTCATAATTCGGATGTGCACCATTCAGATGCCCTGTATAAAGCTGTACCTACGATGTGTACTTAATAAATAATATATACTCTATGTCTTGATGGAAATCCAGAAAGATCATGTGATTAATCTTTGGGGCAGATGCTCATATTTTTCCTAGATAAATTTCATTGTGTCTAGTAGCAGCTCAGTTTCTTCTTCAAAGATTATTCAGAGAAGAAAGCAGTATTTTTTTCATATTGATGACCATATACCTGACCTGACCTCTGCCCTCACTTCCTGGCTTCAGAAATTCTTTAAGTCCCACCTTGATAAGGTCTAAACTCACATGGAGTGAGTGGGGTAATAAGATAAACTCTGCTTTTCCTTTCTACACAGGCAAAAAGTTTTATATCTTATTCCAAAAGAAAAAATTATTACTTGTTGTACTCAAGATTATTACTTATTATTATTGGTTGTAGTAAATAATATTACTTTATGTAGTAAAAGTACTGTATAAATAAAGGTGGAAGTCCAATCGGTTTAGAGGAAAGTAACATTAAGAAATAAAATATATGAACTTTTTTAACGTTTAATATTTCACTATAAAACAACTTCTGACTACAATATTAAAAACAAGTACTTTGAAGTAACATATTAATTTATCCATGTTAAAGAACTACAGGTATAAAATTCACTCAGACTTCAGTATATTTCCTAACTAGGTCCTCTTTATTAAATATATATGTATGCTAATATATAATTAAATAATATTGATTGTAATATAATATTATCATTCTTTATTTGAAAACAATTCTCATATTTTATCTTTTATTAATCAGCCCAAGTTAAACAATAAAGGTTGTAGATTTGGGACTTCCACAAAGATGGCCGAATAGGAAGAGCTCCAGTCCACAGTTCTCAGTGAGAGCAAACCAGAAGGTGAGTGATCTCCACATTTCCAACCAAGGTACCAGGTTCATCTCATTAGGACTGCTTAGACAGTGGGTACAGCCCAAGGAAGGCAAACCAAAGCAGGGTGGGCATCACCTCACCCGGAAAGCACAAGGGGCAAGAGAACTTCCTTTATTAGCCAAGGGAAGCCATCAGGGCAGACTGTTACTAAATGCCTTTCTTGCTGGGCAGGGCATCTCTGAAAAAAGGCAGCAGCTCATCAGGGACTTATAAATAAAGCCCCCACCTTCCTGAGACAGAGCACCTGGGAAAAGGAGTGGCTGTGAGTTCCACTTTAGCAGGCTTAAACTTCCCTGCCTAGCAGCTGTGAAGCGAACAATGGACCTCTCAGCACAGCACTTGAGCTCTGATAAAGAACAGACTGCCTGCTCAAGTGGCTCCCTGATCCCCATTTATCCTGACTAAGAGATACCTCATACAGGAGAGCTCTGGCTGACATCTGGCAGGTTCCCCTCTAGGATGAAGCTACCAGAGGAAAGAACAGGCAGGAATCTTTGCTGTTCTACAGCCCCCATGGGTGATTCCCAGGCAAGCAGGGTTTGGAGTGGACCTCCCGCAGACCTGCAGCAGAGGGGCCTGTTAGAAGGAAAACTAAAAAACAGAAAGAAATAGCTTCAACATCAACAGAAAGGACCTCCACTCAGAGACGCCATCCAAAAGTCACCAACTTCGAAGCCAAAGGTAGATAAATCCATGAAGATGGGAAGAAACAAGTGTGAAAATACTGAAATCACCGAAAGCCAAAACACCTCTTCTCCTCCAAGGGATCACAACTCCTCACCAGCAAGGGAACAAAACAGGATGGAGAATGAGTTTGACAAATTGACAAAAGCAGGTTTCAGAAGGTGGGTAATAACAAACTTCTCCGAGCTAAATTACCATCTTCGAACCCAATGCAAGGAAACTAAGAACATTGAAAGAAGGTTGGACAAAATGCTAAATAGAATAACCAGCAAAGAAGAGAACATAAATGACTTGATGGAGCTGAAAAACACAGCATGTTTTTTAGAACTTCGTGAAGCATATACAAGTTTCAAAAGCCAAATTGATCAAGCTGAAGAAAGGATATCGGAGATTGAAGATCAGCTCAACAAAATAAAGAAAGACAGCAAGATTAGAGAAAAAAACAGTGAAAGGAAATGAACAAAGCCTCCAAGAAATATGGGATTATGTAAAAAGACCAAATCTGTGTTTGCTTGGTATACCTGAATGTGATGGCGAGAATGAAACCAAGTTGGAAAACACTCTTCAGGATATTATCAAGGGAAACTTCACCAACCTAGCAAGACAGGCCAACATTCAAATTCAGGAAATACAGAGAACACCACAAAGATATTCCTTGAGAATAGCAACCCCAAGGCATATAAAGGCCAGATTCACCAGGGTTGAAATGAAGGAAAAAATGCTAAGAGCAACCAGAGAGAAAGGTCGAGTGACCTGCAAAGGGAAGCACATCAGACTCAGAGTGGATGTCTTGGCAGAATTCCTACAAGCCAGAAGAGAGTGAGGGCCAATATTCAACATCCTTAAAGAAAAGAATTTTCATCCCAGAATTTCATATCCAGCCAAACTAGCTTCATAAGTGATGGAGAAAAAAATCCATTACATACAACCAATTGCTGAGAGATTTTGTTACCATCAGGCCTACCCTACAAGAGCTCCTGAAGGAAACAGTAAACATAGAAGGGAACAACCACCACCAGCCACTGAAAAAACATGCCAAATTGTAAAGACCATCAACACTATGAAGAAACTGCATCAACTAACAAGGAATCAACCAGTTAGCACTAAAATGGCAGAATCAAATTCACACATAACAATATTAACCTTAAATGTAAGTGGGCTAAATGCCCCAATCAAAAGACACAGACTGGCAAACAGGATAAAGAGTCAAGAACCATCAGTGTGCTATACTCAGGAGACCCATCTTACATGCAAAGACACACATACGCTCAAAATAAACGATGGAGGAAGATTTACCAAACAAATAGCAAAAAAAAAAAAAAAAAAAAAAAAAAAAAAAAAAAAAAAAACAAGGGTTGTCAAACAAATAAAACTATAAAAAAGGATAAAAAAAAAAAAAAGAAAAAAAAGACAAAAAAGGGGGTTAAATAGTGGGAGACTTTAACACTTTACTGTCAATAGCAGACAAATCAATGAGACAGAAAATTAACAAGGATATCCAGGACTTGAACTCAGATCTGGACCAAGGGACCAAATAGAGATCTACAGAGCTCTCCACCTCAAATCCAAAGAATATGCATTCTTCTCAGCACCACATCACACTTACTCTAAAATTGACCACATAATTGGAAATAAATCACTCCTCAGCAAAGGCAAAAGAATGGAAATCGTAACAACCAGTCTCTCAGACCACAGTGCAATCAAATTAGAACTCAGGACTAAGAAACTCACTTAAAACTGCACAACTACATGGAAACTGAACAACCTGCTCCTGAATGACTACTGGATAAATAATGAAATAAAGGCAGAAATAAAGATGTTCTTTGAAACCAATGAGAATGAAGACACAACAAAACAGAATCTCTGGGACACATTTAAAGCAATGTCTAGAGGAAAATTTATAGTACTAAATGCCCACATGAGAAGTGAGGAAAGATCTAAAATCGACTCCCTAACATCACAATTAAAATAACTAGAAAAGCAAGATCAAACAAATTCAAAGCGAGCAAAAGATGAGAAATAACTAAAATCAGAGCAGAGGTGAAGGAGATACAGATAGAAAAAAAACCCTACAAAAAAATCAATGAATCCAGGAGATAGCTTTTTGAAAAGATCAACAAAGTAGCTAGACTGCTAGCCAGACCAATAAAAAAGAAAAGAGAGAAGAATCGAATGGATGCAACAAAAAATGATAAAGGAGATATCACTACCAATTCCACAGAAATACAAACTACCAACAGAGATTATTACAAACACCTCTATGTACATAAGCCAGTAAATCTATAAGAAATTGATAAATTCCTGGAAACTCACACCCTCCCAAGACTAAACCAGGAAGAAGTTGAATCCCTGAATAGACCAATAACAAAGTCTGAAGTTGAGGCAGCAATTAATAGCATATAAACCCAAAAAAGGCTATGACCAGATGGGTTCACAGCCGAATTCTACCAGACGTACAAGAAGGAGCTGGTACCATTTCTTCTGAAATGATTCCAAACAATACAAAAAGAGGGAATCCTCCCTAACTCAATTTAGGAGACCAACATCATCCTGATACCAAAACGTGACAGAGACACAAGTAGAAAAGAAAATTTTAGGCCAATATCCATGATGAACACTGATGCAAAAATCATCAATAAAATACTGGCAAACTGAATCCAACAGTAAATAAAAAAGATAATCCATTATGATCAGTCTGCTTCATCCCTGGGATTCAAGGCTGCTTCAGCATACACAAATCTGTAAACATAATCCATCACATAAACAGAAACAAAGGCAAAAAACACAAGATTATCTCAATAGATGCAGAGAAGGCCTTTGACAAAATTCAACAGCCTTTTATGCTAAAAACTCTCAATAAATTATGTATCAATGGAAAGTATTTCAAAATAATAAAAGCAACTTATGAGTAACCCAGGGCCAACATCATACTGAATAGACAAAAACTGGAAGCATTCCCATTGAAAACTGGCACAAAACAAGTATGCTCTCTTTCACCACTCCTATTCAACATATTATTGGAAGTTCTGGCCAGGGCAAACAGGCAAGAAAAAGAAATAAAGAGTATTCAATTAGGAAAAGAGGAAGTCAAATGGTCTCTATTTGCAGATGACATAAATGTATAATTGTATATTTAGAAGACCCCATCATCTCAGCTCAAAATCTCCTTAAGCTAATAAGCAACTTCAGCAAAGTCTCAGAATACAAAATCAATGTGCAAAAACTATAAGCATTCCTATACACCAATAATGGACAAACAGAGAGCCAAATAATGAGTGAACTCCCATTCACAATTGCTACAAAGAGAATAAAATACCTAGAAATACCACTAACAAGGGATGTGAAAGACCTCTTTAAGGAGAACTGCAAACCACTGCTCAAGGAAATAAGAGAGGACACAAGCAGATGGAAAAACATTCTATGCTCATAGTTAAGAAGGTTAATTACCATAAAAATGGCCATACTGCCCAAAGTAATTTATAGATTTAATGCCATTCCATCAAGCTACCATTGACTTTCTTCACAGAACTGGAAAAAACCACCTTAAACTTCATATGGAACCAAAAGAGAGCCCACATAGCCAAGACAATCCTAAGCAAACAACAACAACAACAACAACAAAAACAACAACAAAAAACAAAAACAAAGCTAGAAGCATCACGCTACCTAACTTCAAACTATACTACAAGGCTACAGTAATCAAAACAGCATGGTACTGGTACCAAAACAGAGATATAGACCAATGGAACAGAACAGAAGCCTCAGAAGTAATGCCACACATCTACAACCATGTGATATTTGACAAACATGACAAAACGAATCAATGGGGAAAGGGTTCCCTATTTAATAAATGGTGTTGGGAAAAATGGCTAACCATGTGCAGAAAACTGAAACTGGATCACTTTCTTACACCTTATAAAAAATTAACTTCAGATGGAGTAAAGATTTAAACATAAGACCTAACACCATAAAACCCTATAAGAAAACCTAGGCAATACCATTCAGGACATAGGCATAGGCAAAGACTTCATGACTAAAACATCAAAAGCAATGACAACAAAAGCCAAAATAGAAAAATGGGATCTAATTAAACGTAAGAGCTCTGCACAGCAAAATAAATTATCATTAGAGTGAACCAGCAGCCAACAGAATGGGAAAAAATTTTTGCAATCTACCCATCCGACAAAGGACTAATAACCAGAATCAACAAAAAACTTAAACAAATTTACAAGAAAAACAAACAAACAAACAATATTATCAAAAAGTGGGTGAAGGACATGAACAGAAATCTTTCAAAAGAATACATTTATGTGGCCAACAAACATATGAAAAAAAGCTCATCATCACTGGTCATTAGAGAAATTCAAATCAAAACCACATTGAGATACCATCTCACCCCAGTTAGAATGATGATCATTAAAAAATCTAGGGACAACAAATGCTGGAGAAGATGTGGAGAAATCAACAATTTTACACTGTTGGTGGGAGTGTAAATTAGTTCAAACATTGTGGAAGACAGTGTGGTGATTCCTCAAGGATCTAGAAATAGAAATACCATTTGACCCAGCAATCCCATTACTGGGATATACCCAAGGATTATAAAACATTCTATATGAAGACACATGCACATGTATGTTTACTGCAGCACTGTTTACAATAGCAAAGACTTGGCACCAACCCAAATGCCCATCAATGATAGACTGGATAAAGAAAATGTGACCCATATATACCATGGTATAATATGCAGCCATAAAAATGGATCAGTTCATGTCCTTTGCAGGTACATCGGTGAAGCTGGAAACCATTATTTTCAGCAAACTGGCACAAGAACAGAAAACCAAACACCACATGTTCTCACTGATAAGCAGATGTTGAACGATGAGAACACATGGACACAGGGACAGGAACATCACACACTGGGGCCTGTAGGGGGTAGAGGGTTAGGGGAGGGATAGCAGGGGGTGGGGGAATTGAGGAGAGATAATATTATAAGAAATACCTAATGTAGGTGATGGGGGGATGGATACAGCAAACCACAATGGCACGTGTATACCTATAACACACCTGCAATATCTGCATATGTACCCCAGAACTTAAAGTATAACAAAAAAAAAATTTAAGTTGTAGTTTTTTATTATCTTCAAATTTGAAAATGTTAAACAAAATATGACTTTCTTTCAAATAAAGATATGTCTGTGCTATCATAGAAAAAAAATGTAAATATAGGTATATGGGTAGGTGCTTCGTCTCTTCATTTCATTTGAGTGGATGGAAGGGTACATCCAAATTTTAGCCTCCAGGGAAACATTAAGCCTCTCTTATTTCACTTAGAAGAAATGCTAGTGTGAGTCAAGAAAAAAAATTGGTGTAGTTAAGGAGACAATGGTGTCATTATGTGAGTAAACATTTTGCGTCTTTTGTTTTGTTTTGTTTAACCAGTGACTGGATGACAGTATATATTTTCTTCTTGCTTCTTTTTTTTTCCTTCAATATATTTTATAAAATAAGTTGAGCCTGCAGACATCACCCAGTTAAGCAGCTTCTCTTCCTTAATAAAATCAACCAAAGGTCAGAATACTATCCACAGGAAAAGATACATCACTGGCTTTTGTTTACACCTATAGTTAAAGAATACAAGGACATCATCAAGAATTACATCCAATCCTGTGTAATTGACCAGCACAAAAACAAACAAACAAAACCCAAAACAAAACAAAAGACTGTTCTGTTTCTTTAATTCCTGGAACATAGATCTTTCAAAAGTAAACCACTAATTACAGTGGTCAAGATAGATGACCTAACACATGTTCAGTAACCTAACATTTGTAATTACCGATTATTTTGCATATTTAAGTGACATAACTCTTCTGCAAAGATATTAGGATCCCTTATTCTGATTCCACATTGAGGGCATGTATTAACTTCTCTTCCCAGGTCCACAAGGGGCCTGGTTTCAAAGGCAAGAACTTCCCAGCGACATGCTTGACTTGCCTTCTTTCCTGTCTCTATCTGGGAGCCTAAAGTTCTTTGTCTAACTTTCACAGGAGAAAGACAGGTGGACTGCCCAGGTGGGCTTCTTTTGTTCAGAAAGGCCACGAGAAGCTATGGGAGGACTGTGGGCCAAACGACCAAACCGATGTCAAAGTCAAAACATCAGTCACTCCAGAGGAAGTCTGGAAGAACTCCTCTCACTGGACAAGAACTTGAATGGGGCAGGAGTAACTCCCTGATTAAAAGACCTTCTGCCCCTCACCTGTGAGGACTCCACCTCTGGATCCTCTCCCACGACATCCTGGGAGTTCCCTCTCTCTCACCCTATTTCTCTTTCTGTCTCTCTCTCTGCCTATAAATCCCTTTTCCGCAAAACTCTTTGGGTCTGATATTTACATGAAGGAGCCCACTGCACCTCCAGGGCCTCTTCCCCTATTCCTGGGGCGGGGATTGGGGGACAGTCAAGAACCTGAAATGCCCGGTTACAGCATTATTTAAAAGAGCAAATTTTTTTTGTCTGGTATAATGACTTAGCATTCCAGGATCAGGTCCTTTGGTATGTGTAGCAGTATATGTAGAGCAGTAAATAACAAAGACAACTGAGTTAGGCAGAACTCACATCTGAGCCCCAGGTTCACCTCATTTAAACACTCTGAGCCTATTTCCTTGTATATAAAATCTGAATAACAAAGTCTGATACATAGTATTGTAGTGATATTATAATATTGAGAGTATTTAAATTTTAATAAAAGTTATAATTTATGTAAAGTAAATTAACATGTTAAATTATTTTAATATATGAATATAATATTTATCAATGGCAGTAGTTCTACATTAAGACCACATTGATGTTATGTATTTTGTCTCAGTTTCTGTTGTATAGTAATAAGAAACCTTGAAAGCTAGGTTTATTACTTTCCTTTTGTAACCAGAATATTTATTTTATAGACATATATGACTTGCTAAATATTAGCCCATCAGAAAGTGGAAGACTTGAAATAATTATACTTCTCAAAGAAGGGATTACATGGATAGTCCACTAAGAAGTAATTTTGAAGGAATGAGCCATATTTATTGTTTTGAAATAATATTTGAAGCTCTATTAGATGATTACTGTTTCATACTTTTTCCTCTTACTTAGAATCACATTTTCCCAGGAAACATCAAACAAATCCAGTATTTTATTGCAAAGAAATTTGTTTTTCATTTTGACAGCTGTGGGACATCTCTGATTTAATGAAAGCTCTTGTTTACCATTTCTCCCTGCAGCACACATCTGTTGATTCTAGTTCTTTCATCTAGAGATACTGGGGGGGAAAGAAAAAAAAGAAAAAAAGAAAAGAAAATCCAATTATTCATTCTACAAAAATTGTTGAAGTACTTCTTATGGCCTTCAAATAGTTACTGCTGCTTTCTGCAGGCACATTTCTTGAACTAAAGGATAAAACAACATTACCAAGACTCACAAATGGTCCTAAAAAAATTGGTGATTCTGAGACAGAAGACATACTTGTGACAAAGAAAAATCCTTCAGAAATGAAACTGAGACCGAACAGAAAAAAGGCTAGTGATATATTCGTTAAATAGTGGGCAACTTTTTTCCTAGGTTCTTAGAGGAGAAACACTAAAAATTGGCCACATAAGTAGAGCATCAATATAAGAACCTGACATTTTATTGTATCTATCAATATGCAATAATCAATATATGCAATAAAATGATTAAATGACAAAACCCCTATAATACACTGAGATTATCTGTCATATAAAAATATTTAAAATACTTTTACTTTTAATATGTATATATGCATGGTTGAGTTTCATGGTAAAATGCATCTAGTTATTATACTATCACGTTTGTGCAATGTTTCTGAATAATCCTTTCATCACAACACTACCCTCAGTTTTAGAATTTTTCTAATTATTTTTATTTAAGTACTAACATTGACTAAATTACACATGACTGGGTCCATCATCACATCTGTTTCCAGAGTCGGGAAAAAAAACCAGAAAGAAGTTCCTTTGGTAGAATACTACTTTCAGAAGATTCTATCTGAATATAGGAAATAAAACTAGATCAATCTGGAAAGGATAGCTTGTCATTATTGTAGAAAACTTGAATTTATTTCCCTGTAAATAGGATAAGTGGAAAATATTAACAAAATAATTACTATAGTTAAAAACCATACAAATATGTTTATATTATTCACTCTAATGCTTTTCTTTTTTACAAATTCTCAGATAGTTAAAAAAAATCTGTGACTATGTCATTACTGTTAAAAAACAGTCATCAATCTTACTCTTTCCAATATATGTATAAACAAATAAAGCTGACTTTTTTCTTTTCCCTAAGAAAAAGATATTTACATAGCCTAATTCTTAGAATAGAGTTATAGTATAAATAAATAATTTAGTTCTGAGTCTGAAAAATCAATAGCTAATTTTTTCCTGCTACATATCTGTTCCCTTAGGTCATGAAAGCACTTCTATTTTCCTTTCTAAGCAGGCAAATCAGATAGATATTTTGATGTTAGAGAGAATTCTATAAAAATCTTTTCTAAAGAATCAATATCGTGAAAATGGCCATACTGCCCAAAGTAATTTACAGATTCAACGCTATCCCCATCAAGCTACCAATGACCTTCTTCACAGAACTGGAAAAAACCACCTTAAACTTCATATGGAGCCAAAAGAGAGCCTGCATAGCCAAGTCAATTCTAAGCAAAAAGAACAAAGCAGGCGGCATCACACTACCAGACTTCAAACTATACTACAAGGCTACAATAATTAAAACAGCATGGTACTAGTACCAAAACAGAGATAGAGACCAATGGAACAGAACAGAGGCCTCGGAGGCAACACCACACATCTACAACCATCTGATCTTTGACAAACCTGACAAAAACAAGCAATGGGGAAAGAATTCCCTGTTTAATAAATGGTGTTGGGAAAACTGGCTAGCCATGTGTAGAAAGCAGAAACTGGACCCCTTCCTAACACCTTACACTAAAATTAACTCCAGTTGGATTAAAGACTTAAACATTAGACCTAACACCATAAAAACCCTAGAAGAAAATCTAGGCAAAACCATTCAGGACATAGGCATAGGCAAGGACTTCATGACCAAAACACCAAAAGCATTGGCAACAAAAGCCAAAATAGACAAGTGGTACCAAATCAAACTCCACAGCTTCTGCACAGCAAAAGAAACAGTCATTAGAGTGAATCGGCAACCAACAGAACAGGAAAAAATTTTTGCAATCTACCCATCTGACAAAGGGCTAATATCCAGAATCTACAAAGAACTAAAACAGATTTATAAGAAAAAAACAAATAAGCCCATTCAAAAGTGGGCGAAGGATATGAACACTTTACAAAAGAAGACATACATGATGCCAACAAACATATGAAAAAATGCTCCTCATCACTGGTCATTAGAGAAATGCAAATCAAAACCACATTGAGATACCACCTGATGCCAGTTAGAATGGCGATCATTAAAAAATCTGGAGACAACAGATGTTGGAGAGGATGTGGAGAAATAGGAACATTTTACACTGTTGGTGGGAGTGTAAATTAGTTCAACCATTGTGGAAGACAGTGTGGCAATTCCTCAAGGACCTAGAAATAAAAATCCCATTTGATCCAGAAATCCCATTACTGGGTATATATCCAAAGGATTATAAATCATTGTACTATAAGAACACATGCACACGAATGTTCATTGCAGCACTATTTACAATAGCAAAGACCTGGAACCAACCCAAATGCCCATCGATGACAGACTGGACAGGGAAAATGTGGCACATATACACCATGGAATACTATGCCGCCATAAAAAATGAGTTCATGTCCTTTTTAGGGACATGGATGAACCTGGAAACCATCATTCTCAGCAAACTGACACAAGAACAGAAAATCAAACACAGCATGTTCTCACTCATAGATGGGTGTTGAACAATGAGAACACATGGACACAGGGAGGGGAGCATCACACACTGGGGTCTGTCAAGGGGAAACAGGGGATGGACAGTGGGTGGTGGGGAGTTGGGGAGCGATAGCATGGGGAGAAATGCCAGATATAGGTGATGAGGAGGAAGGCAGCAAATCACACTGCCATGTGTGTACCTATGCAACAATCTTGCATGTTCTTCACATGTACCCCCAAACCTAAAATGCAATAAAAACAAACAAACAAACAAAACACTTTACACTCATTCTCCAAGCCCACATGTGATCTTATCCTTCCACTACACCAAGGCAAGAACCTGGGATACAGAAAGCCCTCTGTCCTGGCAACTAGGTAGAGGGTTTAATTGAGCTGCTTAACACAAGCCACCTACAGAGAGGCAAACTAAAAGAGTACCCTGTAACACAGGCCCACTGGGGCTTCAGGAGCTCTAAATATTCACCCCTAGACAATGCCATGGGGTTGGAGCCCCACAGCCTGCCCATCTGTATGTTCCCCTAGACGTTTGAGCAGGCAGGCACTGAAGAAGCTGCCACACCCCCATGGCACATCCTGTGAAGGTGACAAAGGAACCTTTTTCATTTCAATATGGCCATATGTAGGTCCTGTATAACCAGCTGAAGAAGAAGGAAAACATCTGAGTTTAGTTTGTAGATGGGTCAGCTTAGCATGTGAGCATAAAATGGAAAATGATGGCTACTGTACTATACCTACAGTGAGGAGTGGCTTTGAAAAATAGCAGAGAGAAAAATAACATTTTTAATTGGTGGAGCTACAAGTGGTTCAGATATGCTTTGTATGGAAGGAGAAGTGACCTGAAGGAAGGAGGTATATGTGGGTGTGTGGTGTGCGTGGCTGTGTGCATGTGTATTTCTGGGTAGTAGTCTATGGCCTGGTCAGCTGGCAATAATGGCCTAGAAAGAAAAGGCCTGGAAGATCAGAGATGAGGAGATCTATAGTAAGGCATGTGCATAAACATATGGGAGTGGGACCAAGGTATGAAGCCTTTTGTATAACATGTTAATATCTACTAGAAAGCATCCCTCATGGAAAAAGCACCTAATAATCAAATAGACGAAATGACTTAGCCAGTTGACTTTAGCCAGCATTGGCCACCCAGAAAGAGCATGAGCATGTTGGGCATATGAACAAAGACACTGAGGGGGCAGTGTTGGAGTCTGCGCAGAGATCTAACATGGACTCTCTCCTGTCCAGGCCTACTTACCTACTGTCACATCTGAATGTCCAACCTGCCATGAGTGCAAAGTCCCTATATAGCACTATTTCTTTAGGAGATTAGCCAGTTACTTGGAAATTTGACTACACTGGATCTGTTTCATCTTGGAAAAAGTGACAGTTTGTCCTTACAGAGAAAATGTAAGATGCTCAACATCACTAATCATTAGAGAAAGGCAAATCAAAACTACAATGAGATACTATTCCACACCAGTTTGAATAGCTACTATTAAAAATTCAAAAAAAAAAAAAAACAACAGATGCTTTTGAAGTTGCAGAGAAAAAAAGGAATGCTTACACACTGCTTGTGGGAATGTAAATTAGTTCAGCTATTATGGAAAGCAGTTTGGCAATTTCTCAAATAAACAGAATTGGCATTTGACCTAGCAATACCATTACTGGGTGCATACCCCAAAGAATATAAATTATTCTACCATAAACACACATACACACATGCACAGGAAAGTTTATCACAACATGATTCACAATAGCAAAGACATGGAATCAACCTAAATGCCCATCAATGACAGACTAGATAAAGAAACTGTGGTACATGAGAGGATTCAAAGACACTCTGAAAGAAGTCAACTGCTGCTGCAGGACCCGGGAGACACCCAAAAAACTGCACTGGTATCCACAGCTGAGAGACCCATAGATGGTTCACATCACAGGACTCTGCGCAGATAACCCCCAGTACCAGCCCAGAACCAGGTAGACTTGCCAGGTGGCTAGACCCAGAAGATAGACAACAATCACTGCCGTTTGGCTCACAGGAAGCCACATCCATAGGAAAAGGGGGGAGTTCTACATCAAGGGAACACCATGTGGGACAAAAGAATGTGAACAACAACCTTTAGCCCTAGACCTTCCCTCTGAGAGCCTACCAAAATGAAAAAGAACCAGAAAACCAACCTGGTAGTATGGCAAAATGAGGATCTTCAACACCCCCCAAAAATTACCCTAGTGTATCAGCAGTGGATCTGAACCAAGAATAAATTCATTATTTACCTGAAAAAGAATTCAAGAGGTTAGTTATTAAGCTAATCATGGAGGGACCAGAGCAAGGCAAAATCCAATGCAAGGAAATCCAAAAAACGGTACAAGAAGTGAAGGGAGAAATATTTAATGAAAGAGGTAGCTATGAGGACACAAAGGCATAAGAATGATACAACAAACGTTGAGGACTTTGGGAGAATAGTGGGAGCAGGGATGAAGGATAAAAGACTACAAATATGGTGCAGTTAATACTGCTTGGGTGATGGGTACACCCAAATCTCACAAAGCACCACTAAAGAACTTACTCATGTAACCAAATACCACCTGTACCCCAATAACTTATAGAAAAAAATTTTTTTAATGTACATATATACTATGGAATACTATGCAGCAGAAAAAGTTATCATGTCCTTTGCAACAACACAGTTAGAACTAGCAGCCACTATCTTAAGTGAACTTGCACAGGAACGGAAAATCAAATACTACATTTTCTCACTTATAAGTGAGAGCTAAAGACTGAGTATATGTGAACAGAAAAAAGAGAACAACAGACACCAGGGCCTACTTGAGGGTGGAGGTGAGAGGAGGAAAGGAAGAAAAACTGCCTGTTGGGTACTATGCTTATTACCTAGGTACACCAAACCCCCATGACATTCAATTTACCTGTGTAAAAAACCTGCACATGTACCCCTTAACCAAAATAAAGGTTAAAAAAAAAAAAAAAGAAAATCCTCCTCTGGACATAGGAGTTTGTTTCTTCTGCCCACAGATCCTCACTATCCAGGTGCTGACGCAATGCCTGATCCACAATGCTGAATTCCCACAACATACCAAGGGTAACTGAACCTGATCAGTAGGAGGAAGTAGGGCTGCTTTAACATAATGGGGGCAGTGGAGGTTCTGTGCAGAACCCAGATGGCCCAATTGTGAATTTCTTGATTCTCACTTGCCCAATTGTGTGTGAATATACACAGCAACCCTGCCACTAAATGCTGGTGGACATATTTACATTTGAAATGAACTTAAATGGTGAGTTGGTTTTCCATAGGCCGCAGAAGAAACTTCAGGTAACGACTGTTGTTTGCTCTTAGTCTAAGTTTGAATCCATGATTTAAGTTGACATTTCGGAATATCTCGTAATGGCTTTGAAGAATATCAAACCTAACCAAGGGATCCATGTACTTTGCTTTTCCTTTTGCACAAGACAAACTTAATTTTGTAGTAGTTTTAGGTATTTGGGAATCATGAATCATTTACTTAAATCAGTTTCAATTTCATTACTTTTCCGTAATCTGAAGACGTAATTGTTCCAGTTTATTTTTAATTTACAAGGAAACTCACAAGGACAAGTTTGGCACTTCTTCACTTGTTCTGAGTTGTTTATGTGGCTGGATTCAGTTATTAAGGCTTAGATCCAGTTTGCACTCACAGCTCTGGCCTGGGGCCTTCTTCTGTGTCTCTGCCTACTTCTATGGGGACATAAAGAGAGGCATTATGTCCATGTGATATGATACAAAACCACTGCGCTCATTTGAGGTGTCAAACTCAGAAGCTGATCCTTATTTTTTCTTTCCCAATGTGTAAAAATAAACATCCCAATCTCCGGCTTCTCTGATTGCATTAGTCACAAGTTGTCACATGATTCCTTTGTTCTCAAACATTTTTAATGACTGAAAATAACAGTTTTCATCTCATCTTCAAAAGGCTATTTCTAACAATCCCAAATCTGAAGATATGGTTTTAAGTTTCTGAGGGGCAGGAAGTAAATGAAACTTTTTTAAAGTGAAAGATATCAAAAGAAATACCTAGATCTTTGTCAGACTGCAGCCTTGAGGAAACATTCCAGATGAAAATTCTAGGACAAATATTGAAATTCTAACATTACTTTATTCTTTATCCATCCATTAACTAGGAAGTTTTTCTTAATCATCTCTACATAATGGGATAATGCAAAATAAATAGGGCTCCATTTCTATTCAGGACTGTAAGCTCTAATGGTACAGATAAAATTAATACACATGAACTGTACACAGAACAATCAAGGGTGAGCAATGTGCTGCTGACTTTAAGTATAACAGGTGTTTGGAACAAAGTAGAGATTAGTGAAGATCAATGTAATAAAAGAAAGCTTTATGGAGGAAGTAGTATTTGAACTGAGGCTTGAAGAATGTACAAAAGGTGGTTAGGAGCAATGGTTCTATAATGAAGCAGACATTAGCAGCTGTGTGGTTGGGGAGCTAAGATAGCTTACCTTTCTAAGCCTTCTTCATTTGTAGATGGTGTAGATTATAGAACCTACATGATTGTTTTATTTTAGAAAATGAGATAACATATGCAAAGGACTTAGTCATAAAAAGTTAACTTTTAATACTAGGCAGATAGATGAAATATATTGAGGAAGGAAAGCAAATAAGTCAAAGAACAAAAAGGGATGAAGCTGATATGCAGACCAGAATGTAGGGTGGCATGTGGTAGGGTCTAATGGAAATAAGAATAGACAGATGAAGTAGCAGCATGCCAAAGAGGAGCTAGAAGCTTGGTATACAGTCATCGATTCATTCAAGATATTTAACATCTACTGTGTACAAACCATTGTGTTAATAATGAGAATTCCATGGTGAAGACTAGTATCGTTTCTACCCTCATTAAGCATCAGTCTTGCAGGGAACATGAGCATTATAAAAATTATAAGTGGGAAAGAAGAAATACAAAAGTTTATAGTATGATGAATTCTATAAATGTTTATGATGTCAAAAAAGAAAGGTTTTCTTACCATAAAAATCTCTACTAACCTATGTGAGATAAGACATATGATTAGATATGACACACAACACTCTCTATGAAAATAAAAACAAAATCACTCTGTCTATACAACACAATCAATTTGACAAAAAGTCCATCAAGTCTGTAAAACCAATATGAAACTTGTTCAAACTTTTGATATCTGGAGACACAGTGTAAGTTCTAAAACTCCTTTGAAAACTGCACAACCAGCTTTATCTTTCCTCGGGTTTGCTCCATCAATGTGTTCCCATTTTTCTGGCTTGAACCTACCCACATTCTGGCTGGGTAAAACCTCTGCGGCTTACTCTGCTTTCTTTATCTCATCATGATTTTGTTTTTCTCTCCTGCATTTCTTTCTCTAAGGTGTTTTGTGGCCAAAAGTCTCTTTCTTGCATACCTGCTTTCTCATAACCTGACTCAGTTTAAGAAATGTTTTCTGAGCATCTACCATGTTTCCATCACTGATACAGTCACCGATTTGGGTTTTATTCTTTCCTGGGATGTTATCTTGGTCAGGACGTATGACATGTTATCTTGCCATAAAAACGGATGTTGCACACAAGATAGACTTCATAAAGGTAGAGTTACAGTAGGTTAAATATTACACAAAAATATATCCTACATATAAGAGCTATTTCCAGTCCCAGGTAGCTGGTTCACATACATAGTGCCTTTTAAAATGATTGCAGTTTCTGCCATCACTTTCAATGTATAATAAATAATAGATTTATTAATTAATACATAAATCTTATGTGTAAGTCTGGATGTTCTGGCTTATATGCATTAATGAAAAACATCAACCTTTTTGTGATTTAACACAGCAAAGATCAATTTCTCATTTTCACAACCCATATGAGACAACAGAGAAGCTTGGTTTATGGCAGTTACTCAGAGGCCCAAGTGGACAAAGGTTCTATCTTCCTATGCAGCTGCAATCTCACAAGAGCCTCCAGGTTTTTGCAGGGTGGCAAATGGAATAAAGGAAATTGTCAACACGCTCCTCTGTGCTTTAGATCAAAGGTACCACCATTCACTTTGCTCTCACTTTTTGGTCAGGGCATATGACATGTTTGTCTAACTTTAATGGAATAAAGACATGCAACCCTCCTATTCTCCCAGAAGGATTAGAGGACCAGGAATATTAGTGAGCGAAGTCAATCATAATTTTCTTTTTACTTTTTCCCCAAACTTTAATATTTTATATCTTCATTTACCTATGAAATTCTTAAATTATCAAGATATCTAGCAAAAGAAAGTACTTGTAATATTTCTCATCATGCATTAATACTGTCAATCATAATTTATAAGATAAAACCTACTCATTTAAGAGACATGCTATATACACATTGCCATTTGCAGGCAGCAGAGACATCTGAATTGAACAGAAGTGCAACATTTAACAACTCTCAGATCATTTGTCACATAGTAATTTCCTGTCAACTTCGCTACCTTAAACATCCCCATTTCATAAACAACACTCAGACAAATTCTCAAATAGCTACCAAATATGGAGAATGAACATAGTTCTCCAGCAACTTTTAGCAGCAATGACAGCTTGATAACACTGACCAGATTTTCCAATAACATTCAGGGAAGATCTCTTCTGCTAATTTACTTCAAGGAATTTTGACAGCTCTTGGCCAAATCCAGTTTCTGATTCCATTCTGGTAGAAATTCCATGACATCAAATTATCTAGGGTCTCTTTAATTTTGCTCTGGTGATGTTCCCCTAAACTCACAATATCTAAAGGATACTGCCAATAAGAGTTGGCGTTGGGGCTTGCTTAGAGTCACAGATAATCTAAAATGCAGTGTACATTTCATGATTGACATATATTTACACCTGAAAGAAAATCAGCAAATGGGCCGGGCACGGTGGCTCAAGCCTATAATCCCAGCACTTTGGGAGGCCAAGGTAGGTGGATCATGACGAGGCCAAGAGATGGAGACCATCCTGGTCAACATGGTGAAACCCTGTCTCTACTAAAAATACAAAAAAAAAATTAGCTGGGTGTGGTGGCACATGCCTGTAGTCCCAGCTACTCGGGAGGCTGAGGCAAGAGAATTGCTTGAACCCAGGGGGCGGAGGTTGCAGTGAGCCGAGATCGTGCCATTGCACTCCAGCCTGGGTAACGAGCGAAACTCCGTCTCAAGAAAGAAAATCAGCAAATGAATCTGAAGTGAAAACTTTTAGTAACCAATGTTAACTTAGAACTCAAGTATAATCATGTTCATTAAGAACCGCAAATGTAAAGATACAAAAGCATAAGACCATTTTTCAGAAGTGATCCTGGCATTTTACTGTTCTCTTAATTCTGAGAAGGTGTATTTGCAATACCTCTAACGCCTGCTTTTTGCAACGGTTTGGATTATATACTTGTCAGTTTCATGCACAACGGTGTAAACACCTTTGCTAGTGATAATCATTGTGATCTTTTTATAATGATTATAAAATGATAAGAATGGTACTTTGCTCTGTGTACTTTCCTTTTGATCAGTTCAAAGCTTATGTCACAATCAATATGATAGCTTTTATATCGCTGGCGCAGGCTTTCATTGACATTCTAACGCAAGCCCCTGTCGTAAACCAGCCAAAAAGGAATTAGGCTATTATGCTGGTCTTATTGATTTAAACTAAATGAAAGTGGTCCATATGTCTTTAAGTTCTTTTAGCACAGCTTCAGTTATGACTTAAAATTGTTTATTGAGAAGAAAAATATGAGTTTCAGTTTTCTTCTCATGTATTTAAAACAAAATATCTCTGTTGTTATTATAGAAAGATGTAGTCACTGAACACAACTTAGAAAGGTAAGTTCCCTTCAAAGCCTTTTCCTAGAAGTTGTAATGCTCTGTACTAGTCTTCTTATGTAAGAGGTTTGCTATCATACACATCTCAATGATGGTAATTAATTGGCCTAAAAGGAGATTCCAGTGATGATCCCAATTTTGTAGTCTCCCTAACTGAGTCAAACACACAGATTTTCTAATTTGCCCATTTCTCTTTACTTGGTTTATTTAACTGATCTGAGACTGTAAATTCACTTAGCTGTTGAATTTTTATGTCTCACCCTGAGTTCTCTCAATGGAGACCCTAAGACTAAATGCAGACTATCTACTTAGGGGTGACCCCCCAAACTCCTGTGGGTGATGGAGTAAGCAGATTAAAACAGGGAAGGGGGCAAAAAATCAATACAAAAATGTGTTAGGTACAATAGAAACTTAATTCAGCCAAACTTTTAAGAAGCATGGAGAATGTGTCCCATAATCATTCATCAGAAAGATGGACACACACCAGTCCCACTGGTGCATTAACGGCCAGTGTTTTCCTGGCCTGGGCATATCCATGGGCTGAGCAGGAGTTATGGCTCTGGAAAGGATCTCAGTAGAAAATGAGAAGACACATCAAGAAGTTTAGTACAGGATGCTCTCAGCTGAGGCTAAAAGTCCATAAAACTGTGCCCTGCAGCTGTGGCTAAAATCAGAGGTTGGCCAAAGGATGGGACAGGAGGCAACAGAAGTGTATGCTTCTCTAAAAATTTGGTATTAATATTAAATATTTAAAATTCATTTGTCATATTTTCTTGTGAAACATTATAACAGATTGGCATATACAAACTAAAGCTTTTTTAAAAAAGTACAACTGAAAGAAATTGTATGACATACTACTTCAGGAATTATTATTTCATTTTCAGAAACCTTCAACACCATCCTGTTACTATAATTAAGAAAACTGTCTAAAATCTTTCTTTCCATCATGCCTCTCCTTTACATTGGATGTTTGATATCCTTTGGGCAAAATCAGGAAGACCTTTGCAGGTCTCTTGGACAAACTCCTCCAGTGCCTGGCCTACGAGGTCTCCAGTGCACTGAACGTGGACACAGAATCCTCTGCCTAGCAAGACCCACCAAGCTGCCAGGCATGTCACAGAGACATACAGGGCAGACAACAGTTAATGTATCTCTTTTTTTTCCAGCTTTATCCTGGTATAATAGACAAATAAAAATTACATATGTTTAGGGTATACAACATGATTTTGTGATATATGTATATTTTGTGAAATGATTACCATGATCAAGCTAATTAACATACCCGTTACTTCACATAGTTACCTTTGCGTGTGGAAGGTAGGGTGAGCATACTTAAGATCTACTCTCTTAGTAAATTTCAAGAATATAATACTTTCTTATTAACCATAATCACCATGCTGTACATTAGGTCTCCAGAATAACTGAAATTTTATACTCTTCGGCCAATTATCTCCCCATTAATTAATGCATCTTATTAACTGATACATAATTAAATGTATAAATATTCACACTTAGTACATCTAATTATGCCATATATCTGTAAAACTATGCTTTTTGCTGCAGAAATTTGATTATAAATTGTTGAAATACTTGTGGTTCACTTACTGATCTGTCCAAATACACACAATGCGTATCTTATCACAAAGTATTTGTATTTATGGGTTATTGTGTCTGATTCATGCCTATCTTTTAGGCTCCCCAGAGCAGGGACTACATTTTGTATATCCCAGCATCCAGCCAATGGACACTGAATAAATAATTGTAGCAGACAAAATTGTGATCCATCAAATGTCACCGGAGAGAAAAAAGGACAAAAACGTTATTGAGCATTCACTGCACTGGAGTACTTCATGTAGATTATCTTATGTCATTTTCACAGTAACCGTGAGGTAGATACTAATACTAACTCTGTCCCACCAATGGCAAACTGTGATTAAAAGAAATTCAATATTTGACCAAAGCTGTGAAGTCAGTTAGTTGTGGAATCAGTATTTAAATTGAGGCATCCTAACAGCTGGCTTCTGTAGAATATCCTTAGGGCATTTTCACTGCCCAGAGAAGGCTAGAGAAGCACAATGGTATTTTGAGAAACCATTTCCTGTTGTAACACGAGGGCCCTTAGGGCTCTCTCTTTTATTTATTATACCTTTGCCATTTTTTTTATTAAACTGCACGTCAAAACTCAAAACTCACTGTACACCTTTCTCGGAGCCTTCAACTCCTACTCAGTAGATCAATGCAGGCCCAGGGCCAGAACACTTGGAAGCTTTTGCTCTAACTTTACAGGCAATTCAAACCCCTGGTGTTCTTTTGCCACATTTTTTGATTGATTCCTTTCCTTCTGTGCCAGGTTAGCCCCATTATCTCTTTTCTTTACAGCAAAAGCAAAATGCTAAACTGCAGTGAGAACATGCTCTGATTGCTATTGCAATAGCTGCGTCTTTCCTTCTGAAGCAACATAACTTGGTGGGTATAAGCATAACTTGGTGGGACTCCAGAGACAGAAAGTGTGACTTCAATTCCTAACCTTTTCTGTGGCCTTGAGCAAAGTATTTAAGCTTTCTGGCCTCAATCACTTCATGCATAAAATGGGGATAATAATAGTACCTATTTCATAGGGTTGCTGTGAGGATTAAATTGGTAATTACACGTAAAACTTAGAGCACATTGCCTGGCACATAATGAGCTCTATATAAGGTATGATAAAGAAATACAATTTCTTCCAAGAATACAAATGCTTTATCTTCCATTGATTTGAGTGTAATACCCTCCATAAGTGCTGTGAACAAACAGAATTTGGAAAGCCAGAAACAGGTGAAAAAGGTAAAAACTGAAAACACGTAATACATTCCCAAGTGCCATTTTCTACACGTGACTCTTAGAAGATACTGTCTTCAGCGTTGCCCTGAAGAGTCTTTCATGATTTTAGTATTCTGTCTCTCTCATTATCAGTAGCTGTAAACTGTCACTTCAAACCTTCACTATTATATTTAATTTGCATAAATATCTCCCTAGTTAATTCCTTGACAAGGTTTCCTGGGAAATGGCTGAAGACAAGACCATGTTTACAACCAGGAGGCAAGCAGCAAGCAGTCCAATCTACAGGATGTTTCATTCCCTTGCAAACACACTGCCTTTGCCAGTCAGAACTTGTCCTCTGTTCTTATCTGTTTTCCTTTACCATTGACCGCCCTCACCAACTGTAAAAAGAACACCTTGAAAAGATTAATTATTAATTTCAAAAAAGTTACTTCAAACACTTCAAAAGTAAACATAGGAGGGGGAAAACCCCCAATAACTGGTTGTACCGTCACATAGCATTAGTGACTTCATTTTATTTATTCTTTTCTTCAGTCTTGGAAAACAAAAGGTCAATTCAGTTTTATGACATTGGAGATATAAATGGATATGAGTTTAAGATGTGCTAGTGTTAAAATATTTATTGGTTAAATCTGACAGTCATATTTATAGTCTTATCTCCAAAGACCTGTGAAGTGTATCTTATTAAATGGAATCTATATAGAGATGCTCTGTTCCCAGAATATATAATTTGCCTATTGAGTTTCTTTGCACATACCTATTTTTTAATGGCTTTTGAATATTTAACTATTTTTTAATGTCTGTGAAAATCAGCACACAATATATCACTATGATTGACAGTTTGGGCATTTCACAGAGATGAATCTCTAGCACTAACTATGGAACTGAAGATTTTCAACACAAAATGCCAAACTTGTCAGAAATTATGTTTTCCATTTTTTCTAACAAAACATCAGGTCACTTTGGACCACATGCTCCTTCAAGTAGCTGTACAAATTATTTGAAGATTATAAGCTATCAAATATATGTAGTTTGGGCATTTGGAATCTTTCCAAGTGCCAAAGAATTTTACATGTAACAAATATTTTAAGCCCTTAAAATATACAAAATATTACCCTAGCCTCTGCTAAGATAAAGCAAGCTAACAACAACAGCTAACATTTAGAAGGTGCTCACTTTGTGCAGGGCACTGTTCTAAGCACGTTCCATGTAACAATCCATTTAATTTGCCCCATAACTCTACGAACAGTGTGATATTAATTTCCCATTTAAAATATAAGAAAGCAAAGCCCAGAGAGAAAAATAATTCACATAGCTAGTAAAAGTAGAATTGGGACAGGAACCAAAGCTATCTGACTCTAAAATAGCCTTCTCCAAAAGAGAGAGCCTCGGTTTTGGCCCTTGAGGAGCTTTTAGTACAGTGGAAGAAAGGAAGGAAAAAGAATAAAATAGATAAGTCATCATAGAGTAAGCATAAAATGTAGAAGGAAGAGTGTCAAGGAATTGAAATAAAATAGGAAGTACCTCCGTTTTCATCAAAACTGAAATGTTTGATTAAAGAAGGTGGCATATTAATTGGCACATTAGGGATGGTTTCCATTTAAGGAGTTGGAGCTGTTTCAAGGCATTCTCAGGAGAGGGAAAAGTAAAAGCAGAGGCACAGAGACAGGGTACTGTGAGGCACATGCAGGGAAGAGCAAGTAGTTCGTTTCAATAAGGTACAGGATACAGGAAGAGCAGCCGTGGAATAGGTAAGTCTGAAAAATTTTTCAAAAATATTAAATGCTAGATCAAAGAGTTTTAGAACTTAGCAATAGAGAAGTTTAAAGAATTTTTGAATGAGTAAAATGATTGAAGCACTGTTGGGAAAGTATTTATCTAGCACTGGAATCTCATTACATTTGTTATCTATTCTACTCCTATTTCCAAACATTTGAGATTAAATGTCTATATTAAGACAGAAAATGAAAAGGAGAAAAATGAAGGTGAGATGTACTTTTAGTAAGATTGTACTAAGACCAAGGAGGAGCCCGTTATTATAATCGCTATCAAGTTAAAACTAAGTGAGTGGTTTGCAGGATGGACTGGGCAGAGGAGAGCTCATGGTCCTTGGTTCCATTCCTTAGCCACTCTTTAGAATCACCAGGGGCTCTTTCAATATCTCAACACTCAGGACCCATCCCAGACCAATTACATCAGAATCTCTGAGATTCCAACTCAGATGTCAGTATTTTATAAAGCTCCCAGAGAGATTTTTATCATGCTACCAAGATTGAGAACTGTTGTTGTAGTAAGTTAAGTGATGAAGATTTGGCCTTCAGGGCTGACAGTAAGAATGGAAAAGAGAGAAGAAATCTGAAAAATAATATGAAGGAAAAAATCAGTATCTCTTCTTGAAAGTGCTGGGAGAATTGCTCCCACAGCTCAACTCATTTAAAAAACATCTCTTTTCACACGAGACTAAATACATTTGGAAAATTTGGCATTCTTAATCAGAACATAGAGGTCCATTGATACCAAGGGAAGTGGCTGCCTGGGATGGGGGAAAGATGTCACTTTTGTGGCAGGCCTCACTCTCCTCATTTTACTTTGCAATTATGAACATCATTTCTATCTTCTTAATGAGACATTTTAGGAACATCAGTGCAACAAAACATAGCAAAGAACTCACTAAATGGAAAGACATCACTATATTCATGTTAACTACTACTTTAAACAGAATCGTACTTAGTAGTAAGATTCACATTAAACTTATTGCTACTTCCCTGAGATGATAAACTGACTTTGTGTTTTCATGATATCATCTTCTGCAGAGAAAAAGGAAAACTTTTACACTGTGGACAGGTACTTATATGAGTTCAAATATTGTGAAAGACAGTGTGGTGATTCCGCAAAGATATAGAGACAAAAATACCATTTGACCCAGCAATCCTATTACTGGGTATACACCCAAAGGAATATAAATCCTTCTATTATAAAGATACATGAACGTGTATGTTAATTGCTGCACTGTCCACAATAGCAAAGACATGGAATCAGCCTAAATGCCCATCAATGATAGACTGTATAAAGCAAATGTGATCCATAGATACCATGGAATACTATGCAGCCATAAAAAGGAATGAGATCATGTCTCTTACAAGGACATGGTTGGGGCTGGAAGCCGTTATCCTCAGCAAACTAGCACAGGAACAGAAAACCAAACACCACATTTCTCATTTACAAGTGGGAGTAAACAATGAGAATCTATGGACAGATGGAGGGGAACAACACACACTGGGGCCTATTGGGGCTGTTGGGGGAAGGGGAGCATCAGGAAGAATAGCTAATGGATGCTGGACTTAATACCTAAGTGATGGGTTGACCTGTACAGCAAACCACCATGGCACATATTTATCTATGTAACAAACCTGCACATCTTGCACCTGTACCCTGGAACTTAAAATAAAAGTTGAAAAAAAAGTAAAAATAAATGAATAAAATAAAATAAATAAAAACCCCTTTTGAAGTTGTTTCTGGCATTTCAACAGGTTGAACCTGAAATTCTAGATGCATTGGTTGTGCTCATTTCTCTGATCACAGAATTAATTCTTTTGATACCTTACTCTAAATAACAGCATCAACAAAAGCTGCATATTTTGACAATCACTTATAGATTCAACTATTGGTTACCTTTGATTGAACAAGTAACAAGAATGACAACAGCAAAGGTTGTTTCATTCCTGTTGTCTTTGTGAGCCTTCCCCGGATTTTCATGGTGACATTCAAACTGGCCATAACGAGGCAAGCACAGTTACTCTACCCGCTGACCATGGACTACTCTTACTTAGAAGCTGTTTTTGAGTAAATCCCAATGTGCTACCAAACTTTAATTAATCAATGTTCTGTCCTATTTTTACCAGCTATACAAAAAAGGATTAGAAATGCAGTGAAGTGAGTTTGAGCCACCTCCCTTAATCACGCAATGCAGTTGCAACTTGTCATACCACACTACCCTGTGAAATCCTATCTGATCTCAAAATTATGAATATTAATTGTTTCATCCAGTACTTTATGTTCCCCAAATATTTTACAATCATATTTCGTTAATCCTCATAAAATCCCATTTAGGCATGCCAGCACTAATAGTCGCATTTCATAAATCGAGGTTCAGAAAAGTTAAATAATGGTGTGAGTGGTTGAGCAAGCCAGCTGAAAAGTGAGATTGAAAGTCTGTGTAGCCATTCTTCTTTGGGCAGCTCACTGCCCTCCCTATAACATTTCCATGTTAAACTGCTCCACTGGAAACGTTTTCTTTCCTGATCTCCAGGGCCTTATTTTGAGCCCCAAAACCTTTATATTTGTTTGGTATAGGTCTACTAAGTAATAAAAAAAAAAACCATAACTTTGAAATGTTACTTAAGTACTCTATAATTCAAGTATCTCTGTGTGTGTGTTTTTTTTTTTAAATACGAGTCCAGAAAACTGAGAAGCTGCATCTAAGACATCGAAGATAATTCTTGAATTAAACACTACTTTGCACTATTGAAGTAGTAAGAAGCATGAAGCAAAATAATAGGTCAGGGCCAAGGAAACATTTATAGTTGTGAGTGAAGTCAGTTTTCCCTATTTTGCTCTTTTTCTTCCTGTTTCTTCCTCCCAACCATACCAATGTTTAACCAACAAAATTTGTTTATTCAACATACTGTTACTGAGGGCCTATTATGGGTCAGGCACTTCGTGAAATACTGGAAATACACAAGAATGATTAATAAATACACAACTCCTGTGCAGTGGTTCACAGCTTGGTGGGGGAGAGAGATACATAAACAAATAGCTCAGACTACAATGGGCTACATACTGGCACTCAGTTAGGAGCTAACTGGGGTGGGAACGCAAAGGAAGCAACAATTAACGCTGCCTAGGGGAAGCAGAGAATGGCTGCATTAGAAGGCTCCCCTCGGCTAGGTCTCCAGTGTGCAGGAGTTTGCCAAGGAGAGAAAACAGCACATTTTTTTTAAGTGACTTTCTTTTGAAGGAAGCTTATGTTCCAACAGGATTCTAAATTGTAACTTGAAATATCAAGTCGCATTTTTCTGACTGAGGGCCTTCTCTGCCACTTTCCCCAATCACTATCTATGACTTGGCAGCAAATTATACATTTTCTATTCCACAGCTTTCGTCTAAATACTAAGGGACCATGGAAACATCTTATGGTGAAAAGATAGATGAATTTGAAGTTGAGAACCCCAAATTCAAGATCATTAATTGGGGAGAAGGGAAGGGAGAGGAGAGAGACAGAGAAATGGAAAGAACACACAGAAGGAAGGGACAAGAAATAAGTGGTAATCGGCATTAGTGTTCACAAACTAATTCTCTCGAGTGTGACTGCATTGGAGCCTTATGAATTTACTGTTACCCAAGCCATTAATGATTTCAAGAATGCTTTGTAAAATGAAGAAGCCATACAAATAGATGCATGATTATGAAGAGTAAGTTTCAGCGTGTAATAGAGAGGGGTTGCATTCTCCCAGGTCCAAATGCAGCTGTGCTCTTGGAGCTGCCCTGTCTGAAGAGGAGACAGAGATGAGAAGAGGCCTGGGAAGATCTGAAAGAGCATATGTGTGCACGGGGTGTGACCTCCTTCAGCTCTGTTGCATTACAGAGAGCATTTCCTGTGCCAGCTCAGCCATAGCCTGCCTTTTCTATAGGACATCAAGCTCCAAGTTTACAGTTCCTATCAGGGAGTCTCTTTGTTTGAACAAAGCCTCATTTGTTAGAAAGTGTCACAGATCAGTGTGTATCAGATGCAAGATTGAATGTCCCTCAAGCACAAAGACATGCAAAGCTATGCCAGGATACCAGCAATGGGGCTTTTCACCATGAGAAAACAGATGGTCAGAGTGAAAAAGGCCAGTCTTTATGGAAAAGAAATTCTTCCAACCAACCCCCACCCCTATGCCCTCTCCCCCCGCCTCCCTCTTTCACCCATTGCACTGATAGGGAAACATTCGATATGCTGCCACATCATCTGATGTTTGCATCCTTTTAATTAAACCAAGAGATCTGGAATAGGGATGCCCTTGTCTGTGCAGAGAAATGATTTCAAAAAGAAGATAATAGAACCTCTTTTTCTTCAGGCTTGCAAGAGGCTTGTGTGTAATTTGTCCTTTGCAAGAGCAATCAAAGATAACTGGTGCACAATTGATTACGGGCTTTGTGTCCTTTTAATTACTTGCTTCTACACACTGGTTTGGTTACAGGCTGAAAGCAGATCCGTCTGAGTTCCCTCTAATCTGTAGTGCTTTCTTTTGTTTACATGGTTTAATAATAAAGCTATTAGTAAGCCACCACCACGTAGAACAATACTATCAAACTGGGGTAGATCTTGAATCTTGCCTTTCTTTATTCTTCCAATAGACTATTAGATGTTTTCACGGAAAACAAGGTTAAAGAATACTACATCGTTGCTTAACTATAGAGAATTATTCTGCAATTTCAAGAAGGTAAAGTCTTTGCTATTCCCAAAGCTGAGTTTACAAGACAGAAAAGATAGAATTAATACAGCAGGTTTTTTGTTTGTTTTTTTTATTTTAATTGACAAAGATAAGAATAAATTCACTCTTTCTTTTTCATGAATTCTAATCTATGGATTTATACACCGAATTCCTTTGAAAACCCATAGAAAAAGATGAAAAGATAGCATAATGCATACATCAAATGTATTATTGTTTGTATTCAGTGTACTAAAAGTGCTGTTAAAGCAGTAAATGCCAGATGAAAATACAGAAACAGTTTTATTATTATTTTAAGTTCTCAACCTAAAAGGTGAGACAGTAAAAAAGGACTTTTATAATGTTAGAAACGTGACTAACTAAACCTCTAAGCTACCATTAACCTACTTGCTACCAATTAGTGCCCTAGAGAGAAAGAAAAGCTGAAAAGATTGTAACAACACACACAGAAAAAACATCAAATAATTTCAATATTTAGACTCTGTTACTATAGCTGCTGAAATGGGAAATAAGTGAAAACCCTAACAAAATGTGTGATTCCTCACTAAGGATACTATATCCAGAGACCCAGCCTCCTGCTTTATCATCTCCATAGACATTAAGCTCCCTGAAAATGGTGAAATTGCCACGAACTCTGGGAAAATCTCTGAGTCTAGATCCCCACCCACTTGTCATGCTCTCAGACCCCTTTAGGCATCACTTTGGCCATGGCAATAGATTCCTCCTTATTTCTAGCCATGCTCCCTATTTTAAAGGCATATATCTGCCTATCAAGTGTTCAATCTGTGCTTGGCTGTCTGGCGAATGCAGAAAGGTGGCCCACGTCTGTAATCCCAGCACTTTGGGAGGCTGAAATGGGCAGATCACTTGAGTTCAGGAGTTTGAGACAAGCCTGGCCAACATGGTGAAACCCCATCTCCACTAAAAATACAAAAATTAGTTGGGCATGGTGGTGGGCGCCCGTAGTCCCAGCTACTTGGGAGGCTGAGGCAGGAGAATTGCTTGAACCTCGGAGGTGGAGGTTGCAGTGAGCCAAGATCAGGCCACTGCACTCCAGCCTGGACAACAGAGTGAGACTCTGTCTCAAAAAATAAAAAATTTACCTCTTTAAAGCATGGTTCCTCCTGGCAAAGAGCTGGTAGTCTGGGCAAAAAATGAACAAATGAAATAGCGAAAAATTAACATTGTGAGTTCTAACCTACACAGAGAAAAAGGAAATCCAGACACAAAGAGCAGAGAGATGAGACCTCACAGAGTATGTGGGACTTAGGCTGTGCTGAAATATAATGGGTATAGAACAGATTTGGGAAGGCAAAGAGCAGAGACAAAGCATTGCAACATGGATTCATGAGGCAGTTATAGATAGAGCGGGATGTAGGCATGGGGAGAATGGAAAAAGAAGAACTGTGGATAGGATCAAGCTGATTACTAAGAATTTTAATGCCAGACATTTTTTAAACAAATATTTATCCAATGTCTTCTGTATGATAACTGTTGACCTAATCAATGGAGATATAAAGAAAAGAAGACCCAGTCTCTACCTCCATGAAATTCACTACCAGAAGGAAAAGACAAATTGGTCATATCAAGCACCCAAAGTCACTATGTATCTATCTATAAGCCATTCTAGCAGAACTTTATACTTACATTAATCAAATAGCATTGTTTATTTATATGTTTATCTTATACCCAATATAATGTATTATCTTGCTGATTGTTGCAACACACGTTCCTGTGTTATGCTCCTCCATTGAAAATTAGTACTATTTGATAAATTCCACCATGGTTCTTTCTTCCCCTTTTCAAATGCTTCTTTCCAATTGCTATTTTAATCCTGCAGCATTTTCTGTCCCCATTACCACAGAATTTCATTTGGCCCATATTGGATCTCTTCTCTGATCTTGTGCATTTGTGGTCAGAGTTCTTCCACAAGGTTCACATATTGGTACATTCGTTAAAACATTTAAAGATTTGATGATGTATTTATATAGGATTCTTAGGATGCTGGAGTGTTGTGGAAACTATAGTGACCGGATCTTTGGGAAAACATACCTAAGCACTATAAATGCATGACTTAATGAAATATATGCCTAAGCACTGCATTTATATAGCTCTGTAATGGAGTTATGAGCAAGGCACTAACGGAGGACAGAAGCAGGACAACGAGCAAGCATACGGAGGTGATTTGATATAGATCCACTGAAGGTTGAATATATATTTTCCTTGGGCACATTTTGAGTATTCCAGGTAGCATAACCTAAACACAGATAAGTCCCCCATCTTCTCTGCTCCCCTTCCTTTGGCAAATCCTTTTCTAAATTATTTAGGAAATGCGTATTTCTGGTTTCCTTCTCCTACAAATGCCTGCCTTACAGAACATGCATTGTTGGTGGGCTCTGATGCAAATCGCTTCGCAGCAGAAGCCACTCTGCCATTATACTCTAATTTGCAGCCAAGCTGGCTTTCAGCTGGTGCCTTGTCCTTGGGCTATCGTTCACTGTCAGGGCCTCTCCAGGGTGTGCCAACTGTTTGCTTAACAACAGAGAAGGAGGAAAGCAGTCATAAGTCACCGATTTCCAAGAAAAGCCTGCCTCAGCTGCCATTGTTCCTCTTTGGCTCCAGAACCTAAAATCACGTAGCCATGATCAGAGCTGCCCCTGGGCAAACTTATGAAGTAAAAAATATTTTCCTTAGTTAATATCCATTTCCCTTTACCACTACTTTTTCCCAGTCCACAGACTGGACCCAGCAATTCCAGAAATGTTTAGGCTACCCACTTCAGATAAGAATTCAATCAGTGATTCTCAATTGAAAGGCTAATACTTAATGCCTAAGTATCCCTCACATGTGCGTGTGTGCACACGCACACACACACACACACACACACAGAATTTCGCATATAATTTCATGTAACTTACTAAATTTTCCCTAAAGTCAGCCTAGATTAAGAACTCATTTCAATCTCCTTTTCTCTTTCTTTTTTAACCCCATCTTTTTTTTCCCATATCTCACATCACATTTTTCGGTAAGTAAAAGCTTTCCAATCTAATTCATAAGAGAGTGTTTTAAAAGTGATCTTAATATTTTTAAAAATTTTTTATTTACTTCTTTAGGAAAGAATCAATAAAATAACTGATTATCGCACCAGCAAAAGCCAAACGCCAGCTAAAAGGAGACATGGGCTTACTGCACCCCCTGCTCACAGAACTACTGTTGAGACAACTGTAATAAATTTGTTTTATGAAACCTTGGGCATGACTCATAAGGAATTCTGAAGAGAAATTTCATATTTTTCTTCTTTTTCAGGGTAATTAAATATCAAGTTGGAGAGACTAACAGTTACAATTTCCTTCTCCTTGGACACTGAGCCATAGTTGTCCAATTTTAACAGCTGCCGACTGCCTCCCAACGATGATGTTTTCAAGAAACACCATTTGCTTTTTAGCACAGCTGCAGGTGGTGCTTGTTCATCTATAGGCATGACTCTAAAACAGTTTACTTGGTGTCCTCTCTTCTCCTGGTGGCTTTCAAAATTGTTCTGGCCTTCTCAAGAAAAGGGGAAAAAATTAGTTAGCAAGGTTAGTGAGAGTAAAGCACAGATAAATACACAGTGTATGTAAAATCACTGAGAACTAAGGGAAGACTTTAAAAATATGTATAGTGTGGTACTGCCAGCCATTTCATATTCCAAAAATTAATAAGTACAGTGTGTCATTTAAGTATTTCATAACATGAATTAGCTCTGAAATCCTGATTAATTCCATCTGATAGAATTTTTAAGTGATCTACTTACTTCTGCACTAAACTTAAAAAATAATTAGAGGCCAGGCACGGTGGCTCATGCCTGAAACCCCAGCACTTTGGGAGGCCAAGGCAGGCAGATCACATAAGCTCAGGAGTTTGAGACCAGCCTGGTCAACGTGGTGAAACCCTGTCTCCACTACAAATATTAAAATTAGCCAGGCATGGTGGCGTGCGCCTGTAGTCCCGGTTACTTGGGAGGCTGAGGCACAAGAATCACTCGAACCCCAGAGGTGGAAGTTGCAGTGAGCTGAAATTGTACCACTGTACTTCAGCCTGGGCAACAGAGCATTGCTCTGTCTCAATTAAAAAACACAAAATTAGAAAAATGAGCCATTGCATTGGGTCATACCTTAGCCATCACTGGATTGTTGTTAGGCTCTTGAGAAGAATCAAACTATAAAAATCTTTTGAGGCCCTAGAGTGGGGAAATCTGTACATGAAGGAAGATAAGCCCATGTCAGTCCTACATTCTAAAGCAGAAATGACAAAAACAAGATGTATACACTACTACATCCACTTCTATGCCTATTTTAAACATTATTAATTGATAATGACATATTTTTCTGTTTAGCCTGACACAGTCTCAGAATTTTCTGAACACAGACATATACAGGCGTTTTTCTACCAATTGTTTGGAGGGACAGATAAAATAAAGCTCATCCACTATTTCTGTGCTAGATTATAATAGAATCACCTGGCTATTGCAAACATAGTAAAAACTACCTGAATTTTATATTGGAGAGAGAGAATGGTTCAGGGTAAATGAACCCCCGTGCCATGTGACTGGAGTGGGGGTCATGAACCATGGCCTGTGAGACAAATCTGGCCTCCAACTGCTTTTGTAAATAGAGGTTTATTGGAACAATACCACACCCAATTGCTAATGTATTGTTCATGACTGTTTCCCTGCTTTAGATTATATTGGCCAATAACTAAACAGGCTAGCTTCAGTTGGATTTTTTATCCTCATTCAATAATGACACATATTCCAGAACTTTGGATTCCGGTTTGGCTTCCAAAAGCTACAGAACTTTCCATAACATGACAAAGAACAAAATAAGAGCCTCTGATCAGCTTAAAGTTCTCAATGGCACTTGTGTTCTTAAGAGGCATGGAAGCATGCTCCCTCCTCTGAAAACAGATATGAAATGCAATACAAACCAAGAGTTCTTTTCCCTCCTGTTTCCTTCCCTTCCCATTTCTCTCCCGTCCCATCAGCTTTTCCTCTGGCATAAAGATCCAGATGGCTTTTTCCCCCGTTTACTTTTAGTTATCACATAATAATTGTATATATTTATGTGGTAAGTGATATTTTAATACATGTATATTCATCACCTCAAACACGCATTATTTCTTTATGTTGGGAATATTCAAAATCCTCTCCTCTAGCTTTTGAACATATATGACAAATTATTGTTAACTATATTCACTGTACAGGGCTGTGGAACACTAGAACTTATTCCTCCATCCAGCTGTAATTTTGTGTCTGTTAATGAAACTCTCCCCATTCTCCCCTTCTCTTTACCCTTCCCAGCCTCTAGTAACCACAATTTTACTCACTACTTCTATAAGCTACTTCTTAGAAGTGTATTTTTTTAGCTCCCGCATGAGTGAGAACGTACAGTACCTCTATTCTTGTCCTGACTTATTTCACTTAACATGATACCCTCTAGGTTCATACACGTTGCCACAAATGACAGGATTTCATTCTTTTTCTGGCGAAATAGTACTCCATTGTGCATATTTTCCTTATCCATTCATCTATTGATGAACATTTAGGTGGAGTCCACATCTTGGCCAGAACAAACAGTGCCAGGTATGGCTTTTATATATCCTGCAAGGCTTTTTCTAAGACAGAGGAAACTACTCTCAGGTGAGTTATGTGGTCAAACACCATGCTAAGACTGTTTGCCATTCCTGCAAATGACCTGCCCGTAATGTTCACTACTGCTCTGATAAGAAGATAGGTCAGTTAACACAGAACCACACTGTCATTAATCTGTAGTGTGAGCTGCTACATATGTTCATATTTAAGGCCACTCTGATAAACTCCATATAATCTATTTGAAAGCTTTCTGGTCTCAACATATTGTTGGCTGTCTTTAAAAAGGACTAAATCAAAATAATTCCTTCAGGAGTTTTAAGGACACAAAAAACAGAAAATGGGGGTAGAGAATTAACAGCCTTATACTTTCTCATGCACAACTTTATTTATTCCTGATAACATTCTGTGACATAGAAATTATCCTATTTATTTTATTGAGAGTTTCCTGACACAAATGGACCCAACAGACAATTAATTGGTCACAACCCTGATGAAACCTCATTTTAATCCTTAAGGATTGCTTTTACAGAGGATAATTCCTATATTGTTGTGCAATCCATAGGTTTTCTGTGGGTTTTAAAAATTATTACAAAATTCTAATATCAGAAGAGAAAGAAGTAGGAGGCAGAGAAAAGAAGAAAAGGAAAGATTTAAAGAGAATATTGGGAAAGAGAGTAAAACATGAAGATCTAGGAAAGGGAAATGTGTGTTATTTTCATCCTAGAAATTACTGTTAAAGCATATTCCCAAAAGATATTCCCACTCCTATGTAATGAACCAGATGAAACCATGTGTGTGCCAGGTGTGAACAGATGTATATTCCACAATCCCTTCCGTGGCTATGTTGAGAGGATAATAAAACCCTTTGATGAGAACTTCAATGAGCACAGCGGCAGCCTGGCATTATTTAATCACACCATACCTGGAACACACAGGACCATCTCAGAGGTTTTGCTGTGGCAAGAATAAAAGGATTTCAAATAGGAAATTCCTGTTGGGGCTCTATAGCTGGGTCTGTTGTGAAGACTGCAAAGTCAGCTTAGGTAACACAGCATCGTATAGTGACTAACTGCTCACTTTGTATATGCCGCAGTTCCAAATCCACAGCTCAACTTGCCTTAAAGAACAATATTGCTGGGGAACAAAAAAAATAAGCAGGAACAAACAATAATGAAGACTTTGACAACAGACTACTGGAGAGGACAAGAGGTCAATGACAGTCTGTGCCTCTTTCAGGGCATTTTCCAAGTGACTGACAAATGCTCAGCATTTTCATCCCTATTTAGCAAGAAGGGAGATGAACTGCAACCATATTCCACTGAGTTTTAATGGCAGACAGAGTTGGTGGATATCAATCAAGTTTATTCAGCTTTATTCAGCACATTCTTCTGCCAACTGAGCTTTAAAGCAACACAATTGGACTAAACCAGCACAGATTTCACACAAATAAGTTGACTGCTCTTGCTTTTTCCTAACACTACACTTTCCAGCAAAGGGCAGATTTAACCATATAATGATTTAATAGGGAGCTTTTATTTTCCGTTTGCCAATCCAGATTGGTCAGTCCATATTAGTAGTTAAACTTTCTTCTCTTTAGAATGTTTCCAGGTCCTCTTTCCTTTAGCAGAATTCACTAATATCTAACAACCAATGCTTCTCTGCACTGCCTCTTCCAGTAGTTACAGGGTATTGGTGAAGAGCATGAAGTCTGGAGCCAGACTACCTGAGCTCTGACTCACTGTAACCATATATATATATATATATATACATATATACATATGAAACTCTATCCTTTTAAAAAATCCTTTTAAAAAATCGTATGGAAACTTCTGATTTCCCCCCTTTTTAAAATAGCAACATTTTCTTTACAGCTAAACAACATGCATGCAGCTCTCCTCCCTTTTACCCATCTGTGGCTTCTGACCCATGATAATGGGCTTCCTGGCTCCCTTTGATTTGAGCAATAGGCTGTTACTATTTCCTTCTATCCTGAAATGCAGTATACTTTCCTCTAGATCTAGTAGTGGAAAGAAGAATATAAGGAAGGACAGTACCGTTGAAAACAAAAAGAAAGGAACACTAGTTGTATTTCATGCTTGCTTAACTGGAGGATTCATATGATCTTTTTCTGATAGCTTCTTTTGGTGGTTGAAATTAACCATCTTTTTAATACTTAGGTCACTTGCACTAGAGAAAAGTAAAATAAAAAGAGAAAATAAATACAATTTTTTCATTTTCAGACCTTATTTTTGTGCAGCTATGCATACCTTTTTGCATACTCTTTTACGCAGATTCATATGCATACTTTTATTCAGAAGTTGATAAACCTCAAATTATTAAATGGTTTTTTTTTTTTGAAAGAAAGAAAAAGAGAGGAAAGAAAGTGAGAGTGAAAGAAAGAAAGAAAAAAAAAGACTGTACGAGAGAAAGAAAGAGGAAGAAAAAGAGGGAGAGAGAACAGGATTCTTGTTCTACTGCCCAGGCTAGAATGCAGTCTAAAAATGGGTATTAAAAACCTCTATTATGCCAATAATTGTGCTTAACAATGGAGACAGGA
>CAUYLG010012326.1:0-13875 GCA_963573385.1 Cacajao melanocephalus | reverse complement strand
GTTGTGCGTGCATGCTGAAGATGCAGTTGTGCGTGCATGCTGAAGATGCAGTTGTGCGTGCATGCTGAAGATGCAGTTGTGCGTGCATGCTGAAGATGCAGTTGTGCGTGCATGCTGAAGATGCAGTTGTGCGTGCGTCCTCAGGAACCTGCATGGACCGGCAGTTGCACTGAGGCCGGGAGCAAGGCCGGGAGCAAGGCCGGGAAGGTGAGTCTTGAGCTCTCCGCCCTCTGCAGACTGACCCTTGGTTTCTCTTCACTCCTCGTGCCCTGTGCTTATCCATGGCCCTGAGAGCCACCTCCTTCTCAGACCCTGCCCCATCCAGCCTGGAGACACCCATCTCTTGGAGATGACGCTCTGGGAGACAGGAGCTCAAAGCAAGAGCTGGGGGCTCTGCACTCACAGAACAGGCCTCTGTGGGAACTTGTCCTAAGATAACTGCACCCTCTCCACAGCCCCAGGGGAAGGCATGATCATCCCATTAGACAGGTGGGGAAACTGAGGATCAGAGAGGTGGAGGGGTTTGCCTGAGGATACCCAGCTGGGAGGAGGCCAAGCTGGGTCTTCCCTGAGCACCCCTCACCCTGGTTCCTGTCTCGCCCACCTTCTTCCCCTTCCTCAACTCCTCCCCACTTTTCCATGTCTCACCACAGGGCCTAGTAGCCTCATGGTCAGAGGATTTTTCCATTTCGCCCTCTCTGTGCCTGTCCTCAGGGGGACAGCCTCCTCCTCCCTCATCCCAGGATGTCCCATCATAGACCTGGGGTCTGCTCACCTTTGCCCTCTTCCTCATGCCAATATTCAGTCACTAAAACCAATCGTGGACTCCAGAAGCTTCTCCTGGTTGGTGTCCTTGTTAATATCCCACCCAATAACTTGGTTCAGGCAGCCCCATGCCTGCCTCTCTGACCCCTACAGCTGCCTGACCAGCCCCCGCCTCCTGTCCCTGCCACTCCATATCCAACCCCTCAGGACCCAAGGCAGCCTTCCCAAGGGCACATCTAGCCGTGACCTTCCTCTGGCCTCAGGACTCAGGACACACCCTGTGGGCAGCTCCAGGCCCTTCCTGACCAGCTCTTCCTCACCTTCCTCTCCCTCCCTGGGCTCTGCACCTGCAGGCCCACTGAGCAACATCCCAGCCCCTCCCCACAGCCCTGGCTCTGGCCTCTGCTGCTTTGCACATCTGGGTCTCTCTGCCTCCCTCACTTCCCTGCACCCTCTCTTCCTCTTCCCTTCCCTCAGACCCCCTCACCTGAGAGGCTGCCCTGATGGCCCCAGCCTGGGTCAGCTGACCTGCCACCCCACTCCCAGGCCCTGGGTGCCCTGGGGCCTTCGCTCCTCTCTGCAGGAGTCAGGTTGAGCTGAAATTCCTTGTGCCTGTCTGTGCACCTCTAGGCCATTGAGCTCCAAGCAGGCAGGATCCTGTGAGCTCCTCCCTCCCTCCTTCCCTCCCTCCTTCCATCCCTCCATCCCTCCATCCATCCCTCCATCCCTCCCTCCATCCCTGCACCTCCAGGATCCAGTGAAGGACTTGGCATGGAATGGGGCAAAGGAAATTGACATGAAAGAGGGAAGGGAAAGGAGCAGGGCCAGGACTCCTGCCCAGCTCCTCCTATGTGCATCAGGGCCCTGCAGGACCCAGAGATGGTCTCCATGTGGGGAGAGATAGGGGCTTTTAACCGTAAAGCTGACTGTGTAAAACCACAGTCAAGGCACTGGCAGCAGCAGCTGGTGGCCAATGAAATATGAGCTTTGGCCTAAATAAAGAAATGGCTCCCTGTTAACAGCCCTGATTTGTTTTGGCAGCAGTAAAGCTGCCCAGAATCAGGAGGTGCTGTTGGAGTGGGCTGCCCTTCAGAATTTGCAGGACTCTTTCCTGGAATAGTTTCATTTCTAGTAATAGCCTGAGTCCAGCTGTTCCTTTTCAGTCACACACTGCTGAGCTCAGCCTGCTCTTCCTGGAGCTTCTGCCCATTGGAACATGGGGGCTGATAGGAGGAGAGATTGCAGTATTCAGAACGCTGCTGAGAATGCACCTTTAAAGCAGGGCAATGCCACAGAGGAACGAGGAGAGAGAAAGCACTGTTTGGAGTTAAGGGACTGAGCCCCATTCGCAGCAGAAGCAGACGATGGTGGGATTTGCTCGCTTCCCACCACCCAGGGTCCCCCACCTGACCACAGCCTTCTCCACCAGCACCCCATAGCTCTCTACTACATAGGGGGTCCGTGCCAGATACACAGAGGAGGTGGGCTCTGCTCAGAGCCCCACTGTCCAGCTGGACGGATGCCCTGTTAAAAGACAAATACAGTTTTCCATGACAGCCTTCTAAAGGCAAGCTCTGGAGCTGTGTGCCCAAGGCCAGGAGCCCAGACGGAGGCCTTTCCAGCGGGGAGCTGCCCACCTGCTGTAGAGTCAGTAATGCAAAGTTCTGGGAAACTTACTGAAGCCATCTCAAAGTCAAGGCGAGGTCTGGGGCTCTGCTGTTTGTGGATCAGCTTTTATACTGAAATGGAGAATTTCACTTTCACTTTTCTTTTGATACTGTTTAAACCTCACTTAAATACTAAACACTGTTCAAGAGAGACAACTGTTCAAAAATGAGATATTTGTCTAGATGGAAAGAAGAATACTTTTCTACACAAGCCATGGACTCATTGGTGCTTTAAAGCCACCTTACGAGCAGCCAGAGTAGAAGGGGAGCCCTGAGTTTCTGCCCCTGCTTGAGAAATAAAGGTCTCTTGTAACAAGAACCCTGGGCAGCTCTTCCTACCCCAGGAAGGGGAGGGATTTGGAGGCAGGGAGATGTCAAACCACAGTGCACCCCATAGGACATTGTCTTGTAATGACACCCAGAAAATATGGGGCAAAAAGTCTCTGGGGAAGACCAGAGGAGGTGCTTCGCACCAAGGGGATGGCCTGGAGATGAGGGGTACCTTAGGCCATGTGGAACACAGGAGCTCATGGCCCCATTAAAATGCATGTGGCTGCAAGAAGCTGAACTAAACCCAAAGAGGCTTCAACAGCCTGGACACCCATTGTTTCGGTAACAGAAAGGCAGGAAGAGGGTGACTCAGGTTGGGTCTAGTGGCTCACCAAGGTCAGCAAGGACTCAGGCAGGCTCTCTCCATTGCACTGGTCCTGGGTCTGCACTGTTGCCCTGCAGGGACCCCCATGGCTGTAGCAGCCTCGAGTGGCCCATTTTTCACCCGGCATTGCCTAAAAGATGGAGGGAAAGATGATTCTGATCATTTGTCTTTTTTCAGGGAGTAAAGTCCCTTTCTCCATTGGCCAGAGCTGGGTCATATTTCCACACCCAGCCAGTCATGGGCAAAGGGGAAGGGGCCACCCTGATGGGTTGAGCCCAGCCCAGTGCATCACCTGGACCTGTGGGAGGGGCTTCTGCTGCTCAGGGAGCCTCACAGCCAGGAGAAGGTGACAGACAGTGGGGTGTGTGTGCAGAAAAAGATGCTGGATAAGGAACCAGCACCTGAGACGCACCCACTTGTTTACCATCTGCCATAACAAACAGGTTCATTCTAAGGCTACAAAAAATGCTAGAACTGGTTCTCATGCAATCAGTCTGCTTCCATATAGCAGCAGGCAGGAAAAATGGGGGACGAGTGACTCCCTGGAGCCTGGAAGAGAAAATGGCAGGCCTGCAGAGGTGGTGGAGCCCTTATCAGAGACAATTCATGCCTGGGAGCCCCAGAAAAGGCACCCCCTTTCATCAGCCCCCACTGCCCCCAGGATCCCTCGATCAGATAGTGCCCTAGACTTACTGGTCCAATAAGCATTGGCCCCTCTGTCTTCTTTCCTCCTTGACCCCAGGCCTGGTACTGTGCATTCTGTTTCCAGGTGAGCTTCATTTGTAAAGGAAATTTAAGGGTCACTGATCATATACCTGTCTGTATTAAGGTTATGTTCAACATGGAAAAAGAAAAAAGAAAGCTGCAAGCCCTTGACTTTTACAAGTAGTATCACTGTGGGCAGTGTCTCCCCTCTCCTCATGTCAGTTATCTCCTCTTGAAGAGGCAGGGTGTCATTTTTCAAGTCTGAGAGCCTGTGAATCTGTGGATCTGGAACTACAGAAGAATTGGGGTCCCTGGTTGTAGTTGGCCCAGCTGGAGTCACATCCATCACGAGACTCAGGCTCTGAGGCCCATCTTCAGGTTAAAAGTTGCCAGATAGATTTTGCAGCCCAGTCTGTGCCTCTTCCCTCCCCAGTTCCTCTGGTGCCTCACCATTCAGAATGTCACTCTCGCCATGCCCTTCCTGCCTTCTTTCCTCCTCAGAGCTTTGCTGTCAGGTTTGATCTGCATTTGAGCTGTTCCTGACATTGATACATCCTGAAAAATATTCAGTGAGGTCTGAGATTTATTCCACGTCTTTGCCCCTCAGCTATTTCTAGGGTCCTCTCTATGCTGGCCAGTGACAGATCAGAGTGTCACCTCTGGCGTCAGCTAGGAGAGCAGAGAAGACAAGATGTCTCAGGGAGGAAGGGGTGCTGGCCCTTGCATTGCTCCTTAGGTGAGCAAATGTGAGGGGTCTGTTGTGGAACTCAACTCTGAGATGACACGACACACTGGTGCAAAGCCCAGCACACAGATGGACCTCACCTTGTATCTTTATTCAATAGGTATCTTCTGAGTGCCTACTATGGGTCTATGTGTGAACTCAAGATCTATGTGTGAACACAGCAGATAAATACGGATACCGTTGTGGATCTGACATTGGAGAGACAGACATTTAGTGAAATGGATATTATATCAGATGGCCAAATGTTGAGAAAAATGAAGGGAACGGGGATAGGGTGTGATGAGGAGGTCAGTTTTCAGTAGAGTAGTTGGGGATAGCTTTACTGAGCTGACTTCTGAGGAAGGAACTCAAGGGGATAAGAGAGTGAGCTCTTCACATGTGCATGGGAAGAGTGTCCTAGACAAGCAAACAGCGGTTGCTGAGGCTTTGAGGTTGCATGTGTCTGGCAGGGTATTTAAAGCCAGGGAGCAACTCATAGGGGATGATGGCAGAGAGGTGGCAAAGTTTTGATCTATATGGGGTCATTCAGGCTATTGCGAGGGTGCTGATTTTTACTCTGAATCACATGGGAGCCCCCATGACTCCACAGGAGAATTGACTCCATAGGCAATAGCGTTGGCAGTATTCCCACAACCGTGGCAACAGTGTGGCAAGAAATGATTGGATTATTGATATATTTTGATGGCAGAGTGTATTAGTCTGCTTGGGCTGCTATAACAAATACCACACATTGAGTGGTATGAAAATACATTTCTGGGCTGGGCATGGTGGCTCCCATCTGTCATCCCAGTGCTTTCAGAGGCCTAGACAGGTGGATCACTTGAGCCTAGGAGTTCAAGACCAGCCTGGCCAACATGGCAAGACCCTGTCTCTACTAATAATACAGAAAAAAAATTAGCCAGGCATGGTGGCACACGCCTGTACTCTCAGCTACTTGGGAGGCTGAGATGGGAGGATTGCCTGAGCCCAGGAAGTCAGGCTGCAGTGAGCTGAGATTGCACCACTGCAGTCTAGCCTGGGCAACTGGAGTGAGACCCTGTCTCAAAGCAAAACAAAACAAAACGAAAATCCATTTCTGTTGTTTAGGTTAGCATGCCTCTGGATTTCCCTCAAAACACTGTTGAGTGGTGTCGCTGTTCTTGGGCAAAGCTTCCGGGGGCCCCTGTGGATGTCACGAGGAGGCCTCAGAGCTTTCTTGGGCAGAGCGTCTGCAGGTGTCTCGCCATGGTCAGTGTCTTTGCTGTTTTGATGACACTCTGCAGGAGTGCCCATGGTCATCATCTCAGCCACCTTTTGATTTCACTTTCTTGTCAGGTCTTAGGGTATGTGGCCACAGCAGATGTTATCTGATTACCTCAGTCCATTATACCTATGTTTATCATTTTGAGGGGTCAGCAGTTTCACAGTGGGCTGAGTCACTTGTCATAAGTGACTCCATTTTGAAATATTTAGGATCACAAAACTCTTTAAGAGAGCTCCACAAAGAGTCTGGATTCAGCAATCCCAGAGTCTAGGTTTTTGCCTTGTGACATAATAAAAAATTTTATTTTTAAATAAATTCATGCCTTGTAGCAGAATAAAAATTTATTTATGCCTTACGGCATAATAAAAAATATATATTTTTGGTTTTTACCCCCAGTTCCAGACACAGAGCTCCTCAGACCCTTGGAATTTCCTGAGTGATAGGATGTCTTGTTATTCAGGAGTCTCTGTCAAACAAACCTGAGTTTATGCTAATGAGGCGATTCTTGGTTGAGGAGTGGGAGCTGGATAACTTCAGGATGGGGACTGATCACCATTATTTAATCAATAATGTCTACATCATGAAGCCTCCATAGAAACCCCTACATGACGGGGTTGAGAGAGCTTTGGGGTGGGTGAACACACTGGCCTTGCAGGAGAGGGCATGGTGGCAAAGATTCTCTGCTTGACCACATTTTAGTCAGGCTCCCAAACTTCTTCCTAGGCTCATCTGGACTTCTTCGTAAAATCTAATTTTAGCAAAGGACCCTGCTGAGTCGGTATAGCAAGACGATACCTGACCAGGTTTATCCTCCTTCACTGTCGTCCAGGTGAAGTCTGATCACCCCAGCCTGTCTTCATCAAGAATCCTGTTAGTGTGGTTTAACCAGAATCCCTCTTGCCCTTGAGGTTTCCTCTTCGTAATGTTCCATCCATCCACCGACCTCTAGCTTCTCCTTGCTTCTAAATTCCCACTTGCCCATGCTGTATTCAAGTTTGAGCCTCATCTCTCTCTCTCCTGCTGCAAAATCCCAGTGCAGTGGGTACCAAGCTTGTATCATTAGAGAGTTTTTTCTTAAACAATGGAAGCCCTGCACAATCACTGTCCCCATATCTTGCCTTATTAGTGTCTTCCATTTGGGCTATTCCTGAGTTGTATCCTTTATAATAAATTGACAATCGTTAAGTAAAGCACTTTTCTAAATTTTGGAAGTTGTTCTAGGGAATTATCAAATTTAAAGGGGCTTTAGGGAACCCCAGCATTTGTAGTCAGCCAGGTAGAAATGTGAGTAGCCCAGGAACTCCATTTGCTGCTGAGCCTGGTGCCCTGTGTGGAGGCTGAGCCTGACTCTGGGTAGTTACTGTCAGAATTGAATTGGATTGTTGAACACACAGTCAGTGCTGGAGAACTGCAGCAGGATTGATTGATGTGGACAAATGACATGTATTTGGTTGTTATCAGAAGAAACCACACAAGCCTGATTCTATTCCTCAAAAAAAACCCAGGGTTCATTCATTTGGTAACAAGCGACTATTCATGAGAACACAGGTGTTGATCAATAGGAGTTTTATTACTTGGCATAAGTAAGGAGGACACTGGGAGGATTCTCCAAAGCAGTGTCTTCCCTAGGAAAAGGGACAGGAGGGTTTTAAGGGTGATGGAGAGAGGAGAGGGTGCATCGTCACATGCAGAGGAGGAATCCCAGTTACATAGATGCAGTGAGTCATCACGCTAATACATAGGTTGCATGTTATGGCAATGAAGCTATAGCCCCTCTGGGGTGGAGACTTTAGCATGGTAATGAGGAAAGTTCACTCAGGTTCATCTGTAAGTTGCTGGGATCTGTCAGGAGCTGGTTTTAACCAACCACATGACTGCATTCCACGCAAGGTTTAGGAAGAAACAGGCTGCAGGATGGTACGTTGTAAAAGGCTGATTACTCAAATGATTAAATTACTATAATCCCTGGAAACGCTTCCTGTCTGCTTACCCTTCCAGTTCATCACAGCTTGTGGTGAGGTTGCAATAGCTTGTAGATAGCATCAGGTTTTAGCTTAGAGTCAGTGCCAGGCAGTTGGGGTCTGTGAATTCAGGATTCCGAAACAGCCAGTGTCCTTTCTTCAGTGGCACCAAAGCTTAGATGCTGCAGGAGTGATGGCTCTGTTCCAAGGGACAAGCCGGGCTTTCTTAAGCCTGTTCTGCTTTGTCAGACTTGGAGTCCAGAGTGACCCACATCAGGTTGGATAATCTGCTCCTGAGGATCAGACATTTAATTCCACAAGAGCGCATTAGCAACCTAAAACCTTCTTTGAAAAATTCCGGAAGCATATCTCCATCTGGAGACTGCCTCTTTTTCTCTATTGCATTCCTTTTTCCCTTAGAGGCTCCCACAGGTAACAATAATAGCAGAAATAATCAGATACAAAGACTGATTTGTTTTTAATACTCAAAGAATTTAAATTCTAGCCAGCCCACTGACAGTAAAAATCTAGGAAGTTGTGCCTCACCACCAACACTTTCTTCTTACAGCTTTCCCTGATTGGGGTGATCCCTCTAGCATTTATGAAATTATAAGCATATGATATTTTACATTAATTTATATTGTATATCTAAATGCAATAGCTGCTGTAAACTAAAAAGTATTTGAGACAGGTCTCAATCAATTTAGAGACTTATTTAGCCAAGGTCAAGGACACATCCAGGAAAAAAGGAACAGAAAACCATGGGAAACATCTGTGGTTTGTGCTTTTCCCAAAATGCATCTGGGGACATCAGTATTTAAAGGGAAATGTGTGGGTATTAGGGGAAAGAGAAAAAAGAAAAAAAGGGAGGGTAGATAAAAGAGGCAAGTCTTTGATCAGCATTACTGAATTCACATTTTTTTTTTTTGAGACAGTTTCGCTCTTGTTGCCCAAGCTGGAGCAGTGGTGAGATCTTGGCTCACTGTAACCTCTGCCTCCTGGGTTCAAGTGATTCTCTTGCCTCAGCCTCCCAAGTAGCTGGGATTACAGACATGCACCACCATGCCTGGCTAATTTCATAGTTTTAGTAGAGACAGTGTTTCTCCATGTTGGTCAGGCTGGTCTCTGACTCCTGACCTCAGGTGATGTGCCTGCCTCGGCCTCCCAAAGTGCTGGGATTATAGGCGTGAGCCACTGCTCCTGGCCTGAATTGGCGTTTTACATGTGAAAGGAGGGGGTAGAGGAATAGATAATTGTGCATTCATTTATTACTTAGTGAATCTGCACTTTTATTTAAGCAGTCAAATATGCATTTGTCTCAGGTGAACGGAGGGATGACTTATCGTTCTGTCCTTTGTCCCATACCTGTGATGATAAGCTGTCAATTTACATCATCAGGGTGTCATTCAGCAGAACTGTTTTAGGGTGAAGATCTTGGGATCCACAAAGAATTCCCTTGTGAGCAAAGTGTGAGGGAGTTATGTTGCTTTTTATTTTTGTAGGTATTTATTTAGGAACAAAATGGGAGGCAGGTTAGTGTGACCCAGTTCCTAACTTGAATTTTCCCTTTGGCTTAGTGAGTTTGGGTTCTGAGATTTTGTTTTCCTTTCCCACAGCAAAGTAAAAAGCCATTTAAGAAATATATTTTTCATTGCAAATTTATTTGAAACTATGGCAGCATTCAGTGTTTAGACATTGGGAAAGACTCTGGCTGGAATTTGGGACAAGGAAACATTCCCCCTCCACTAACCTGCTATAGTAGCAAGTTAGGAAGCTGGCAGGATTTGCTTTCTGTTTGTGACCTGGCTGAGCAGAGCAGGATGTGGTCAAAATGGTTAGCAGTGAAGAAACCAGCCAAAACTAGCAGATGGTGATGGAAGTGACCTCTGTTTGCCGTCATTGCTCATTAGCATAAGACACTCTCACTGGCTCCATGACAGTTTACACATACCATTGCAACAGGCCATGGTAATGGCCTGGAAGTTACCTTAGATGGTTCTGGAAATTCTCCACCCTTTTCCAGAAAGTTCTGAATAACTTTTAATTATATGCTAATCTCTTAATTATATTTTAATTATATGCTAATCTCTTAATTAGCATATAATTAAAAGTGGGTATAAGTACAGCTGCCAACAGGCCATATACTGGCAACTCAGCTCACTGCCTGTGGGTTAGCCTTGCTCTGCAAGGAGCGGTCCTGGTACAAAAAGGTCACCTTCTCTCACCACAGGCTCACCCTTGAATTCTTTCATGGGCTAAGCCCCAATTTGGGGCCCAACTCGTGGAAGCTAGGCTGAAGAAATGGCTGAGGTGTTTTTTTCTCTCTTCCTGTTTATCTAAAGCTTTGCTCCAGCCCTATAAATAGATTTAATTTTTATCCTCCCACTCAGAGGGGCAAGCAATACAAACTTTTAACACTTTTGGCCTACTCAAAGCTCACCTTTGGAAATCTTTGGGTCCTTTCTCCTTTCATCTAGAGGAGAGAATGAAAACCAAAGATACCATCTGGCTTGCATTTTTATCTCCCCCCAGTTAAGCCAAGGGGTTCTGCAAACTCACTCTCATGAAGACAAAAATATGTCCAATTATGCAGTTAACTTTTTAACCTCTCACAAGGGACAGCAGCTCAGGCCTGGTAAATATTTGTGTATGTGTCCTAGAGTTTTTCTGGAATAAATGGCATTGCTGGATTATAGAGTTCACACATCTTCAACTTTTCTTGCTACTAATAAGCTGCTTTTGAGACAGGATTGAGTGCACTTGAATCTAATCACCTTGTACAAATGATCCAAGGGACATGCCACCATGGTGGCTAGGCTGGTGGCCGAATGATGTGGAGTGGTGAAAGCTGGAAGAAATGGTGTTTGGAATGCTTTCCTAAAGGGCGAATGTATGTGTGGAATGTTTAGGAATGTGCCTTTAGCAGGAGGATGTAATGATGTAGACTTGTGAGAGTTTGTATCCCTGGAGCTGATTTTTCTTTTTTTTTTTTTTGATTCCACACCCCTCCTTATATCCCTAGAGATATCCAGTCTTCTAAAATAGCACTCATTATTTTATTATTCCCTAGTGTGTTTTAGATTATTTCAAAGTATGTATCCATAAACAATAGGTACTATCATTTCCATTTACAATTTGGCATAAAAGTTTTAAATACTAAACGTTCTGCAGACATTTTCATTAATATTTTTGGGAACATGTATCTGTGTTAATCCATGTAATTCAAGTTTATTCATTTTCATTGCTATAGAAAATGCTATTGTATGAATATTCCATAATTTATTTTTCTTTTGTCTTTTGGGCAACATTTAAGTTCATTCCAGTTTGTGTTATTGTGACTGCATCAAACTAACTTTGTTCATCTTTTATGTAACAAAAGATTGTTTTTCACTTGCTGTGGACTCCCAGGTTGAATGTCCTGAGCATGCCCAGATGAACCAAGTGTGCAACCACTGGTGGAACCTTAAAAAGCAGACATTACAGGGCAGCACTAGGATCCAATCAGATTGAGCCATGGCATCATCCCATGGCAGGATCCAGTCAGATGATGCCTCCTGGCATCACCTCATTGCAAGATCCAATCAGAGCATGCCTCATTACCTTATGCTCATAAAACCTAACCCAGCCCACAGCATGGGGAGACAGATTTGAGCCTGACTCCTGTCTCTTTGCTTGACTGTCTGGCAATAAACATTTCTCACTGCAAAAACCCAGTGCTTTGGTGTTTGGCTTTCTGTTGTGCATGGGCAAAGGGATCCAGTTTGGTTTGGTGACATTATGAACACTGTTGCTATAAATATTATTTTATGTATCCTAGAGTTTCTCTGGAAAACATTCCTAGAAATGGCACTGCTGGATCATAGAGATCACACATCTTCAACTTTCTTGCCACTAACAAGCTGCTTTCTAAAGTTGTGTCAGTTTACACTTCTCCTGGCAGTGTGTAAGAGTCCTTGTTGGTATCTCTACAATGCAAGGTCTACACCCTCAGCAATATTTGGTATTGCCAAGTGTGATGGTTAATTTTATATGTCAACTTGACTGGGTCATGAGGAGCCCAGACAGTTGGTTAGACATTATTGTGGGTATGTCTGTGAGGGCATTTCTGGATGAGATTAACATCTGAATATGTAGTCTGAGAAGAACAGATTGCCCTCCCCAATGTGAGTGAGCCTCTTCCACCCATTCAAGGCCTGAGTAGGACAAAAGTGCTGCATGCAATAGAGTTCTCTCTCTGCCTGCCTTTGAGCTGAAACATCAGTCTTCTGCCTTCAGGTTTGGGCTTGATCTTGGACTAGAACTTATACCATTGGCTCTCTTGGGTCTCCAGCCTGACAACTGTAGATCTTTGGACTTTTCAGCCTCCATAATCATGTAATCCAAGTTCTAATATATATATATATTATATTGTGTGTGTGTATATATGTATATGTATATATGTATATTTGTATATATACACACGCACAAAATATTTGTTGCTTTCTCTCTCTCTATTCTACTGGTTCTGTTTCTCAGGAGAATCCAGACTAACACACCAGGGTTTTAAATTGTAGCCAATTATTGACATCTCAAAAAAAATATACATTTTTTGAGACAGAATCTCATGCTGTCGCCCAGGCTGGAGTGCAATGGTGTGATCTCAGCTCACTGCAACCTCCACCTCCTGGGTTGAAGCGATTGTCCTGTCTCAGCCTCTTGAGTAGCTGGGATTACAAGTACTCATGACCGTGCCAAGCTAATTTTTGTATTTTTAGTAGAGACAGGGTTTCACCATGTTAGTAAGGCTGGTCTTGAACTCCTGATCTCAGGTAATCCAACCCTCTTGGCTTCCCAAAGTGCTGGGATTACAGGTGTGAGCCACCATGGCCAGCCCTAATTGAGCTTAATTGGTTCTTCTCTTTTCTTGATTAATTTCGATAATGGCTTATCAATTTCGTCTGTTCTTTCAAAGAACCAGTTTTTGTTTCATTTATCTTTTGTGTTTTTTTTTTTTTTGTTTCAGTTTCATTTAGTTCTGTTCTTGTCTTTGTTATTTCTTTTCTTCTGCTGGGTTTAGGGGTTTAGGTTTGGTTTGTTCTTGTTTCTCTGATTCCTTGAGGTGTGATCTTTGTCTATTTCTGCTCTTTCAGCCTTTTTTTTTTTTTTGAAAGAAAGAAAAAGAGAGAAAAGAAAGAAAGAGTGAAAGAAAGAAAGAAAAAGAATGTAAGAGAGAAAGAAAGAGGAAGAGAAAGAGGGAGAGAGAATGGGATTGTTGTTCTATTGCCCAGGCTAGAATGCAGTCTAAAAATGGGTATTAAAAACCTCTTTTATGCCAATAATTGTGCTTAACAATGGAGACAGGAAGGAATAAGGGATGAGAATAACAAACAAGCAGCCAACCAATATTTTATTTAAACCTGTGAAATGCTATGCAATTGTTGAGGAGTGATTTACTTCCAATTATGTGGTCACTTTTAAAATAGGTGTAATGTGATACTGAGAAAACTGTATGTTCTGTGGATTTGGGGTGGAGAGATCTGTAAATATTTGTTAAGTTTACTTGTTCCAGGTCTGAGTTCAAGTCCTGGATCTCCTTCTTAATTTTCTGTCTTGTTGATCTAATATTCACAGTATAATGTTAAAGTCTCCCACTATTACTGTGTGGGAGTCTAAGTCTCTTTGTAAGTCATTAAGAACCTGCTTTATGTATCTGGGTGTTCCTGTATTGGGTGTGTATATATTTAGGATCATAAGCTCTTTTTGTTGCATTGATCCTTTCACCACCATGTAATGTCCCTCTTTGTTTCTTATCGTCTTTGTTGCTTTAAAGTCTGTTTTATTAGAGACGAAAATTGCAGCCTCTGTTTTTTTTTTTTTCTCTCCATTTGGTTGGTATGTCTTCCTCCATTCCTCTGTTTTGAGTCTTTGTGTATCCTTGCATGTGAGATGGGTCTAGATAGAGCATACCAATGGATTTTAGCTTTTTATCCAATTTGCCTGTCCGTGTCTTTTGATTGGGGCATTTAGTCCATTTAAATTTAGGATTAATATTGATATATATGAGTTTGATACTGCCATTTAATGCTAGCTGGCTGTTTTGCCCATTAGTTGATGTAGATTCTTCATTATGGTGATGCTCTTTACCTTTTGGTATG